>CAUYSK010033456.1:0-14745 GCA_963575035.1 Avahi laniger
TTCTAATACAACTAGCAACAAATAGAGAACAATTTTTAGAGTTGCCCCCATGTGAAACACTTAGTAGTAGGCATACATAAGTACTTAATAAAAAGGCAGCTGCCATCCCCCACCACCATCATCATCATCACCACCATCATCATGTCTAGTGCTGTTTTACTGTATCATTTTATAGTCTTTTATTTAAGTTCTATTGATGCTTTCAATATCTAACCAAAAATTTGGCCACAACACAGCATGGTTATTGTTCTTCAATAGCCATTATATCCTGGAGACAGTGCACATTACAGTACATTTCTCCAGCTTGAATAACTGGATTCTTGTTTATTTTGAGGACTACATGCTAACCAACCACTAAACATTTAATACTTGATTAATTTCCTGGGCTACACACCGACTAGGTACGTTTGAACTATGTACAACATCATCAGATCAGTTTTCCTGTGCTACCTGTCCCAACTCACCCACATATATATACACAGATCTGCCGTCTTAGCCCTGCAAGTTGTGGACTCTGTATTTTAATATGCAAGTATTTTTAAAAGCATAAATGATTATTCTCATCACTGACCTCCATTCTGTCTCTTGACAAAAGAACCCATAGCCTCATTGAAACCCAAAATAAGCACATGTGATCGAATGCTAATTTAGCAATAAACAGAAAATTGACTTCAAATCATCTCTCTGTCACTCTAATTGATTAACAGTCACATGAAAATTGATAACATGATTTTCAGCAAGAGAGCGTGTGGCACAAGCTCTTCGGTTCTATTGGCTTCGGATATTGACTTCCTTCCAAATAAAGCTTTTTAACAGTACATTAGTGAGTCCACTAATAAACTTAAAAAGCAGTCTAATTACAATAATGAACTCTATACAATGAGTTAATGCAATACGGGAGCTTACAGATCTGAGTCTCTCACTGAAATAAAAACAAAGTACAAGTCCTCTCAAATATAGTGCAACCATAGTTTTGTCTCATTAGAATGAATAAATGACTGTTTTTCCTCTTTGCTTCTCTAACATTCTAGCCAAATATGTTCATATGTTATCTACCTGCCTTAAAAGTTTTTCCAACATCCATATTAATTATCTTAACATGAAATTAATTTTAAGCTGCTGATTATCCTATATTCACATGGCTCAATTAGAAACCATCCCTAAGAAGTAGAAGATCAAAAAAATATGAATAGAAATAAATAAAGCTGTATTGGTCTAGGTTGTAAATATTTTTAAACTGAGCAAGTTACTATAGCAGAACTTGGCTACAGTTCACGTTGGCAGTAAGAGAACCAACACTGGGATCATAAGGAAGTGTGCTACGTGCTAGCTAAGTTTCCCTGTGCTGGGAATTCTCTATTTGCTCCTCCAGATCCATGCTTTACCCTTCTCCGCTGCCTGTGCTCCCCCGAAACTGACCTTTAAAGATTGTGTCAATGGGCTTCCATTCCTTCCACGGCTGACTGGGTGGAGATATTGGAAGGCACTAAGAATACATCCAAGGTCAGGAGGAAAATGAGGTGGAATGTTTTCCTCTCAACTCCCTCCCTGCTGACACAGTCTAGAAGGAACTACATTCTTCCGCCAAAGACTGCACTCCTGAAATATCCCCTCTCTAACAGCTATAGCTATAGCTCTCTGGGTTTCAGAATCAGCCTCCTTCTACCTCTGGCATCTTCAGGTCTAAGGGTGGTCCTGGCCCCCCACGGGTGCTAGTCCTAGGGGATTTATCACTTGTTGATTTCTTTAACCCTTCCCATATCTTTGAAAATAGTCTCTTCATTAAACTGTAACCCCATTTGAGTGTGCCATCTGTTACCTGGCAGAATCCTACTGAATTATGTTTACCTTCCATTAACCCAGTGGTTCTCTGCCTGTTGAGGGTTATAAACCCTTTTGAGAGCCTAAAGGAAAAAACAAAAATTATACAGACCATTCTCTGTGAAAACGCTCATAGTCACATACATGTGAATTTTCTGATACAGTCTCAAAGAATTGACAGACACCTTGAAGCACATACATGGATCCCAAAGTATGAGCCCCTACTATGACAAGGTGATTTTTAAGAAAACAGTTTTTATTTTTGGAAGTGAATTATATGGGTAACATGTTGTTCTTTAAAGAATCCTATTTTGGGTTATCAGATCATAGGATATGAAGTTATTAGAAGGCACCTCATCAAAAAAATCTCTGAATAAAGAATCAATATAAAATTACTCTATATGGAATCTTTAATTTTACTTCTTTCCTAATTTCTCCTATCACATTGAAATATTTATCACATATACACTCAGAATGTTTTTCCATCAGCCATGGTTTTACCCTCTTGTAAAGTTTATTATTCATCATTTCAAGTGCCATCTGGACTACTGATAAGTAAATGTCTTTAAAAATCTTTGAAAGAGATTTCTTAAAGTTTTACCATCTACCAGCCCCACTCAGCATTCCAAAGCCTGATCTCCAAGGATGCCGATATGTATTCAGCTGTTTTTTATTAACACTGGTGGCTTCATAATATTAAAAATGTATACACCAAGTTACCCCAATAGAAAACATGCATGGATTGTGATGAAAAATAAATTCCACTTCAAATAGTCACCCTCTCTGCCTAAATGCCTTCCCCATGGCACACAAGGAGCATCTTTCTACAGAGAAAAAAAAAATGAAAGCTAAAGTCCAACACTCCAGTGGACTTGAATCTCTTGAGGTCTCTATCAGTGACTATTAAAATTTAAAGTGCACTGCATAATCTTTGACTCCTGAAAACCCATGCTACTTATATTCCTTAAGCTATTGGCAGCTTAAGCTATTCTGTGTGGTTCAAAGGGGAACAAAAGAACCAATGCAATAGACACTGGACCACATAAATGTCAACCGAAGACCATGTGAATAAAAACCTTAGTTGATGTCTTCCTTCTAATGTCAGTCATCTTAATGACCTTGTATTTAAAAGTCACTTTTTTCAAATATATAAACTTGTTTAAATATCACGATACAGTGTATATAAACATGTATGTCAGTGGTCCCCAACCTTTTTGGCACGAGGGACCGGTTTCATGGAGGACAATTTTTCCACAGACTGGGAGTTGGGGGAGGATGGTTTCAGGGTGATTCAAGCACATTACATTTACTGTGCAATCAAACCTCTCTGCTAGTGATAATCTGTATTTGCAGCTGCTCCCAGCACTAGCATTGCCGCCTCAGCTCCACCTCAGATCATCAGGCGTTAGATTCTCGTAAGGAGCTGCAACCTAGATCCCTCACATGCACAGTTTACAGAAGGATTCGTGCTCCTATGAGACTTTAATGCCCCTGCTGATCTGACAGGAGGCGGAGCTTACATGGTGATGCAAGCGATAGGGAGTGGCTGAAAATACAGATGAAACTTCACTCCTTGCCCACTGCTCACCTCCTGTTGTCTAGCCAGGTTCCTAACAGGCCACAGACTGGCACGGGTCCTCAGCCCAGGGGTTGGGGACCACAGATGCATGTATCCTATAGGTATATAAATTATTCTTTTTTTTAGGCCAAAACATAAATTTATGTAAAAGATACCTCTGATATTCTTAAAGGACACATGGATATGTAAACTCCATTGTTCACATAGTTTATTAGTAGTGGAGCACCTCTCTTTGTTATCCTACATTATTTTCTTTGGTAACAAAGAGCTTCTTGATTATTTGGGTGACTATCATTACCACCGTCATCAGCAGTACCAAGAAAACGGTCTGCCCAAAATTGTGTCTTTGTCTCTCATGATTGCCTAATCTGCCATGAAGCTATCGATCTTTGTAGGCAGCTATCTGGGGTCAGCAAACTGTGATGCCGTCTCTTCATCCTTTACTGGCCTTCTCCTACCGAATCAGGAGATAACTTCTGTTTAATCTTAAAAGAGTAAACATGCAACTGAATTCAGAAGTCCAAAGGAGAGTTCTCTCCTTATTGTCTCCAGCTCACCTATGTACCCTACCCCTGACACCGTCCAATATTCCGCTGCCAAATTAATCTTCCTAAAAGCACAGCCCTGAACGTCCTCCCTCCAACCCATCTTGTTCAAACCCTTCAAGTGCTCTTCATGCCCTACTGAAAGAAGAAATCGTTTGAACTCTCTAGCCTGGGACTCAAAGCCCTTAATAATCTGGTGCTGGCTTTGCTCTACTCTTCTACTGTGTGTTACTGTGGGTTCCAGATGAATTACATCACCATTCCCTGAAGATACCATGTCCATCATAAACAGGCCTTTGCTCGTCTTTCTCCTCTACCAATGCAGAATGCTTTTCCCAAGGCAGTTCAAATGCTACTCCATTGATGACATGTTATGACATCTTTTCTATGCCTTCCAAACCACTACTCTCCAGCCCAACTCCAGTGATTTATCTGGCAGTAAATCCTTACCTATTGTAAACTACTAGACTGAGTTTACCTATTTGTAGAATAGAGTTACTAATGATAGCTAACTATGAGAACTAAATATGGGATATATTAAAACCAGCTATGGTTTTTGTGGTGGTTGCTTTTACCTTACAGCAGTTATTATATAGTAAGGAACTTGAAAAATTACTAGGATTTTGTTTATTTCTGTATCTTCCACTGCCCCTACCTATCACAGTGTGAACAACTTGGGAAGGAACAGAGGAAGGACATATGAAAGAAACCACATGTCCTCAATACTGGGGCTAAGAAAGGGCCAGCAGTTTCAGATTCTGAGTATATCATCTATGGAGATTGATTTGGCCTGGAAATGCCGTATACGTACATTGGCTTTCATTTAACAAGGAGTGTTAAATTGGGTCACTACACTACCACTAATTGCATTCTAAGAGTTGTCAACCATAGTGCCTAGGCCGAAGATCTTTTAAACAGGAAGGCAATTGGGTGAAACGAGGACCTCTGCTGCCTTTACCAAAAGAACTGTGGCTGGCTTTTCCGTTTTCCTCCTTTTCAGCTTTCCTGAGCCCTCACTTACATAGAAAGCAAATGAGATGCCACTTTGTCATCTTGGTCACAGTTTCTCACAAATCTTTCGTCTTTTAAAAGACCTTGAGGGCCAGATTCTAATCTCAGTTGTACCATGATGAGTCTTTTAAAAGAACCATTCTGATGCCGCGAGCACAGCAAAAGTATTAGGAAATACAGCATCATTAGTCAAAATCATGGCGGCCTCCCAGAAGCCTCACGGAGGGTCAGAGTGGCCATTTTGGCTGTGGTGTAAGAAAGAATGCATGCCTCCTAACTGCCCACCCAGCGATAAAAGGTTTCATTCTGTCAAAAGATGGCTTCTTTAATCCCAAGCTTGGCATGAAAAATGTGAGCTGAGGCATATTCAAGTGCTCTGAGATATTTTAGACATAGTATACATTCAGCTTGCAGAACCTCTAAGCCATAAGAGCACTGGGTGCATATCAAAATGACATGCAGTGACACAGAGTTCTACCAGAGCACAGGACGCCCAGTTAACTGGCAAGGATGGTCACTGGACAGCACACTCCAGTCCCTAGCAGCTGGGATGCCACTTGGGCAACACCCAAAGAAACATTTTAAATGAGCAAGAGTCCTTAAACCTCCTTGCACACAGCTCACATGACAGCCAAGGACACTCCTTATTTGCACTTGTCTTTTGCACTTGCTGGGTAGTGCTCAGAGAAGGAGAAAGGTAAGCCTTTCTGCCCAGGCAAGTATTTTAAGCCCTACTGAGCACAGAAGTTCTTCCGGGAACTACCCACAGCCTGCAGGGTCACTGCTTCCTAATTTCCCTGGGTGGTACCTGATGACTCAGCAAGAGCCTACATCCTAATTCTTGCACAGAAGGGACCACCCTAGTTCCAGGAATGCATATTGCAGCCAGAGGACCTCAATACCACTCACCAGCTATGTGAACTAGGGCAAGTTCCTTAACTCACCAAGCCTTTGTTTCTTCTTCTCTACAATGAAAATAATGTAAGAATGAGAATAGATATGAAAATAGTTTTACAATTTTGTGATATAAAAATATTTTTAAATTTATGACTAGTTTAAATGCTGAGCAAAGATATACCACCTCTCTCTGCCAAAACACCTCTTTTTGTTCGGTACTGTTAGATACAACACTATGTTAGTCCCCTTTGGGTTGCTATAACAAAGTACCACAAACCGAGTGACTTAAAGCAACAGACATTTATTGTCTCATAGTTTATGGAGGCTAGAAGTCCAAAATCGAGGTGTCAGTAGGGCCATGCTCTCTCCTAAGGCTCCAGGGGAGAGATCATTCCTTGCCTCTTCTAGTTTCTGATGGTTTCCAGTAACCCTTGGTGTTACTTGGCTCGTAGAGGCATCACTCCAATCTCTGCCTCTTACTTCACGTGGCCTTCTCCCCTGTGTGTCTGTGTCCAAACTTCTCTCTTTTTATAAAGACACCAGGAATTAGATGAAAGTCTACACAATCCAGTACGATCTTACTTTAACTTGATTAACTATGCAAAGATCTCATTTCCAAATAAGGTCAGATTTGTAGGGTCAGGGAGTTGAGACTTCATCACATCTTTTTGGAGAACATAATTCAACCCATATCAACCACATTAGGAATCTCCTGATCTCATAGTCTAAAACCAATATAACTACCAACACTGGGCTAGAGCACATACCTCAATCAACCAAAAGACCTCTATTCTTTAGCATCAATCATCGAGCAGTGCAATTATTTGTTCCTGGTGATAGGGGCCATGATTTAGTTGCAGGAGCCAAGCACAATTCTTAGCACATGTTAAGACTTCAATAAATGTCAAATGAACAAACACTGTGAATGAATGAACATAGACTATGGAGTACAGCAGAGAGTAACAGTGCACCCTGGATATTCCAAAATAATGCTGATTATAAATATGCTGACCCCACAAGTGCATTTATGCATGTCAGAACTTATGTTCCAACTCTGGTTTGGAACACAGACTCACTAAAAGACAGGAGTTAGAAAAAAAAGGCAACAGAGGTGTTCTGTTCTTCGAACTCATCGTTTCTCCCTCACAAATTTCTGCTGTTCGTATGTTTCCTCTCTTGGTAAATGACAGCTGGAAGTTCATGATCTTTCTCCACCAGCTCCATCCTCTCCACTCCCATCCACTAGTGTGCAACCTTCTCCGGACTCTTCCACATCTCTCCAAGCACCCCCCTTCTTCCCCATCCCCACCCCACTCCTTTAGTTGAGGTCCTCTTTGCCTTACACTATTCATTTTGTTTACTTGAAGTTTTGGTCCCTACAATCCTTCTTCTACCAGACTGATTTTTCTAAAATGCAAACTTGATCAATCAATAGCTTAAATTACTTCAGTGACCCTTGCCCTCAGGATAAAAATCCAACATCCTTAGCATGTCCTATGTGGCAGACACTGCTGGCTATGTGTTCATCAGAACTCATTTCCTCTTCTCCTGGGCACACAGCTGGAATTCACTGCCTAGTCTTCATTGCAGTTAGGTGTGACCATGTGAGTGAATTAATGAAATGGTATGTGAGTGAAAATGACATATGCTTTTTCCAACCTGGTTCATAAAAATCTCCCATGCCATCTCTCATGCTCTGTCTCACTCCCAGTCTGCCCCCAGATGCAGAAGGTCCACCATAGGGCTCTGGGGCCCTGGGAAATGGTAGAACCACAAGATAGAAAGAACCTGGAATCCTGGATTAATACCTAGGACTACCTGCTACACGAGTAAGAAGTTCATTTCTGTTGTGTTAAGACGCTGAGTTGTGGTGGTTGTTTAGCGTAGCAGCGAGCCTACTTCGATACACCACTGGAGGCTCTCAATTTCTGGCCCCTACCTACCTCTCCCACCCCATCATTGGTTCATTACTCTTCTCCATGCTATACCATCTTTTTGCCTCAGTGATCTACACCAGCAGTCCCCAACATTTTTTGCACCAGGGACTGGTTTCATCGAAGAAAATTTTTCAACAAATAGGGTGGGGGGCTAGGGGAGAGGCGGAGCTCAGGCAGTGATGCCAGCGAAGGGGAACAGCTGTAAATACAGATGAGGCTTTGCTCACTTGCCCTCCATTCACCTCCTGCTGTGCGGCTCAGTTCCTAACAGGCCAGGGACCAGTACTGGTCAGCGGCCTGGGGGTTGGGGACCACACACCTACACAACTACTACAATTTCCCAAGCTCTTTATTTGACTTTGGCCCCTTTTAGAGTGATGCTCTCTCTACTTATTAATAGAATAGTTTACTCTCCTACCTATCTGCCTGATTTATTTTCATTCCCTGTACTTAATACCACTTGACATATTATGCATTTATTTGTTTATTCTCTCATTCTCACTAGAAATTAAATTCTTTAGATAGGACCGTCCATCACTTCACTAGTGTATTTGCAGCACCTTGATTAGCCTGGTCTAATGTAGCCTTCAATGTTTTTTGAATAAATCACAACTAATAATTTCAAACACAAAGTGCCTGGCACTGTGCTAAGTCCTTTATGTGCATCTCTTTTAATCTTCACATGAACCCTATGTGATAGTATGATTTTTTTATCCTTGTTTTACATTGAAGGAAACTAAGGCTTAGAGAGGTTAAGTTCCTTGCCAGATTGTACAGCTAGTGTGTAACTGAGTCAGGATTTGAATCCAGGCAGACAGACCACTTGCACTTAAGCACTTCTTTGTGAAGCAGTAAAAGCTTTGTAATGAGTCCTTCGGGGCCAACAGCAGAAAAGTACCCAGGGTCTGGCAATTACCAAAGAAGTAAACCGGGCCTATCGCAGGCCACTTTGAAGGCTGGGACACCACCCAGAAATTCTATTCATGAACATACACAGAGAAGCTATAGAATTGTCCATGCTTAATGTCACTCTTAATCTTACAGAGCAGAAAGTTATGAATATCATTCCTTGAAGGTAACATAAACACTTAAAATGTTTTCTTTCCAACTCTTTACACCTCAATTCCTGCCTTTTCTGGTTCAGTGCCATTGAACTCCGTGGGTAAATGGTCAAATATATATCTTCAAACCATACTAAGCATGTCTTTTGATGTGCCCAAGTTCCAAAATGAATGTCACTCATGTTACAACCTCTCAGGTGCTTGGAAGTATTAGCAATTTCCCTTTTCCTTTGCTGTTTTTTTCTCTAGGCTATCTATGCTATATTACTTCAATCTCTCTCTGTACAGTAAGTCATGCCCTCTAATCCATTTATCTTTCTCGTCACCCTTGCTTGCAGTTTTTCCTTTTTATCTTTCTTTAAAAGCAAGATAGTGCTCTAACAAATACACAAATACGCAGACACACAATCCACAATCTCAGGCATTCCAGGATCACTGCTTCTATCAGGATCCTCTCTCCATAACAGTTGACATAATATTTTGGCTTCTCTCCTCCCCAGATCCACTCTTTGGTCAATATTTTACTTCTCTTTCTCATTTTTGCTCAATTTTATTCAATGGTCACAACTAGTGTTTTGGTCTGCTCTGAATACATAACGCCATTTCTTCAATAAACAGTTTATGAGCCAATTTCTTAAAAGTCAGGAATTCCAAAGAATTATGAATGTGAACAACTATAAATGAACCCTTGCAGCATCACGTGACATCAGGCTTCAGACAGCTAGTCCTTTCAAAGCTGAAGAAATGCATCTTACCCCAAATAGTGCCTGTGAGAACATTGTCTCTACCCAACCTGAGCGTGTGGAGTGCACAAAGAAGGGAAAACTGTGCATTGCTATCTTCATGCCTTTTTATAATTTCCCCAAACTTTCCACAAACCTTATTTTCCCCAATCTTCCAGCACTCACACTCCAAACTTAGACACCAGCCTCTTCCCAGCTACCAGTCAATTAATTAGATAAATCAATCCTAACTAATGAAAATTAAGGAAATATCTTCCTGTCTTTAGTCAACATATGAAATCTCTGGACCTCAGTTTCTTTATTTGTAAAACAAATATGATACTCTGCTTTATGTATGTCTTTACGTAGGGAACTCTGAATTATCCACACTCTTATAATAAAGACAAAGACAATACATTCATTTTTTATGGCCTCTTCCCTTAACTCCTCCAACCCCAAGAAGAATTCTGGTATTGGTATGTTCTCCTCCTCTTCTCTGAGCTCTTGGGTCATTTTGTATATATATAAACCTGGTCTATTCATAGAATTCTATCCATTAGGATAATCAGGGAAGGACAGAACCTGAGAAGGCCCAAAGTCAGGTGATTTATTCTGAGAAAAGTAAAAACAATAAAATAAAATAAAATAAAATAAAATAAAATAAAATAAGTTTAGGAATAGAATGAAGGGATAAGTCAGTAGACTCCTGAGGTGCATTTGGGGAAACTTGGGGGGTAGAAAGGAAAATAGAGTGAATTTTGAAGGATGTGGCTATTATCTATCTGAAAAAATAGGAACAGAGGAAAGAAGTTGTATTATACATGCTCTATGTCCTGGGTATTTGTTGAAAAGAGAACAATGAAAAAAATTAATGTTAATGACTATTTTTCTTTGACTTTGATCCTTGCCAGGCCTGGTCCAGGAGGATTTTTGGCTTTCTGAATGTTATGTGTAGTATATTTGCTTTTCCATCCACAATCACAGTTGGTTCCACCTCCCCAAATCCAAAACAGCCCACTTCCACCTCTGCATGCCCTTTTGAGACACTGCCCTCCGGCCCTAGTTGGCGCCACCTAGGGATTCTAGAATGACACCAGCAAATACAGTTGGAAGGTTAATTCTCTTGCTGTGATGAGACAAGCACAAAAGCACTAAAAAAGACAAAGCAATAGTTTGAAGATTATCCACAAATTTGATTTACTCATATTCTTCTCCATTGGTTTGCTTAATCAATAATTGTGTAAAGAATTACATATTTCCATGGTTTCTAATGTTCATTCTGCAATTCTTCTGAAGTTTTTTTCATGAATTACTTCCCTTGTTAGCTTTTTTAAGAACTCTTATAGCCGGGCGCGGTGGCTCACGCCTGTAATCCTAGCTCTCTGGGAGGCCGAGGTGGGCGGATCGTTCTGAGCTCGGGAGTTCGAGACCAGCCTGAGCAAGAGCGAGACCCCGTCTCTACCAAAAATAGAAAGAAATTAATTGGACAGTTAAAAATATATATAGAAAAAATTAGCCGGGCATGGTGGCACATGCCTGTAGTCCCAGCTACTTGGGAGGCTGAGGCAGGAGGATCGCTTGAGCCCAGGACTGTGAGGTTGCTGTGAGCTAGGCTAACGCCACGGCACTCACTCTAGCCCAGGCAACAAAGTGAGACTCTGTCTCAAAAATAAATAAATAAATAAAAAATAAAGGGTATGCTTGAGGCAGAAAGAAAGTGAAATATTTGAGATAAAAAAAGGAGAAAAGGAGTGAAGGCAAAGAAAGTGGTAAATGCACATGAACATTGACAATATAAAATAGTAATTAATAATTTTTAGTTGTGTTTTAAAAATTGAATTAAAACAAATGAAAATAATAATTTATAAGTAAGCAAGGGGAAATGAAATTTAAGATTGTAAGGTCTTTGTATTGGCTGGGAAAGAGTACAGATCTTAATGTAAACTTTGGTATTATAAGTACGCAAGTTGGAATTCCTAAGGTAACCACCAGAAGAACAGAAACAGAGTATATAACCTGCAAATTAGTGGTTGTGGAGTCGGGGAGAGAAAGGGAACGATGAAAAACGTTCATTTAATCAAAAAGAAGGATACAACAGCATAAGCACCCACAATTACACAATTTCCATTTAGTTTTGAGATGTGTGGGGGATGTGAAATCAGGAGACTGTCCAATCAAACAGGATTCAAAATGTGTACTCTGGACATCAAAGATCTCAAAGTGTAAAAAAGCTTAAAGTGACAAAACCAACTCATTCTTGACACACTTTCCAATGTGACAGTCACACAGCCCTGTCCTTAAGGGATCATGCCAGAAAAGCTAGTCTTAAGGAACATGCTGATAAGTTTTCATAAAAAAAAAATGATGTGAGCAAATATGTTGCTAAATAATGTGGGCAAAAGAAACAAAGATACTCTCCCATATAGAAAACCAAATCCACAAATGCTAGGATTCAAGGTATAAAATGGTGGAATTGGAGGAGAAGAAATTGGTAAAAATACAGGGAATTTGTAGAACAACAAAAACCTGTAATTGAAAAAGGCAACAGTGGGCTTAATATCATTATTTATTGGGTACCTGATACGCATACATGGAAACTGTACCCATTTTAGCTGGAGGTAAGATCTGGCTAGATTAAAGTTGGACTTAAGTGTCCTTTAAGAAAGAATCAGTGCTTTTGCACACACCCTCTTGCCCTTCCACCTCCTGCCATGGGATGACAAAGCAAGAAGGTCCTCACCAGATGTGGCCCCTCAATCTTAGACTTTCCATCTCCAGAATCCTAAGCCAAATACATTTCTGTTCATCATTTAAGAAAAGAAAAATAAATTTTATTCCCTTCAAATATATATTCTAATTGGAATTGGGTTGATCAAGTGGAACTATTAGAAGTCCTACTTTAATGAATGGGCAAGAATAAGATACTTGCTTAAAATGACAAAGAACCACCCTAAGCAGTGATTGACTTCTTATAGCACATCTACATAATTCATATTCATTAACACAAACATTAACAACACATATTTGTTATAAATTTACTGGAAACAACAATGCTAGAATTTTTGGGGTGCTCATGAAGATTCTTCTTTTCTGAAAATGGCTCTAGAACCCGAGAGTTGTAACAGTCATCCAATCCCCTGGCCATAGCTGATTGGTCCAGGGGCAGACACCTGACCCGAACTGGACCAATCAGAGAATTTCCCTAAGATTTTTTTTATATAAAAATGGAAACTAAGGGAATAGAGTCCACACCCTCTTTGTGGGTGGAAATGTGGTATGTAAGACTTGGGAATTCTCAGTGCCGTGTGCAGGGATCCTGGCTGTAGCCAGAGAATGAATTCACATGTGGACAGAAACAAAGATGGAGCAGGAACACGTGTCCTGCTGAATTCTAGTCCCTGGTTCCAGGTGTCTCTGAGGCTCAGCAGGTCCCCTGTACTTTCCACTGTTGCATGAACTGCTGTGTGTATTTATCCTGTAAATTGTCTTTTGTTGTTGTTATTGTTGCCTTTCTTAGCTAAATTCCTGCCATTTGTAATAAAAGCATCCTGAATGATCCAGCAGTATGTGTCGTGTACTGTGTTGCTGCTATGGGGTGTATAGAATAGGACCTTTGCCTTTAAGTAGCTTACAGGTGTATGTGTTAGCTGTAGCCCAGGGTGGAAAGTTATAAATGCTACAGGAGGATTCAAGGGCTATAAGAAAGCAAAGGTGGGAGAAATCACTTCTAGCAGGATGGTTTAGGGACAACTTCTTGGCTGAGATGGCTTTGAGCTTGCCTCTACAGTAAGGCAAGATTTGAACGTGTGGCAATGAGGCAGAGTGGGCCCTTGAGCTGGAGAAAGTAACATGATCCCAAATCTAGCAACGGACAAAATGGGAGTGTGTGTGAAAAACAGCCATCTGTGACTAGTCAAATCATTTAGCTTTTGTTTGGTGGCCGTGGGGAGACCTAAGTTTCAAGCAAGGGAGGAATGTGACTTTGGAATAGTAAATCCAACAGTGCATTGGAGAGGAGGAGAGAAGGGGGGGTCTTGCAGTGAGGAGGTTAGACAGTGGTTTGAGCTGAAAATAATAATTTCTACCTAGGAGAAGGACAATAGCGAGAAAGAAGACAAGGAAACCCCTTACTTCAGATAATCACAAAGTTTTCATTAAAAAAAATTTTTTTTATCCCCCAGGTGACGTCTGATTTATTTTTTTTGTTTTTATTATTTTTTATTTTTTTAGTCACAATATTTTCAGTAAAGAAGGATAGCTGAAGAGGAACAGGCTGGGAACTCAAAGAGCAAAAGAAAGCAGCTAAGGACTGCCAAGGGTGGTTGAAGACTTCGTCAAAGTGAAATAAGAGCCGGAAGTAAAACCAGCCACCAGGACCTCAGCTGGTGGCCTCACAGCAGAGGAGGGAACGTGGAAGGTGCAGGTTACGCAGAGTGGGGACCTCATGAGGTTTGTGAAGGAGAAACTCGAAAGGTTGAAACAGGGATGCTGGAGGGAGAAGCTCATAGAAGCTCAATGAGGCCGGGTGTGGCCCACCAGGGGAGGGCGGGAAGTCTCTAGGCTGGGGACGGATACACGTCAAGGGAGCAGGGCACTGAGAATGGTGAGTGGGGAGTGATGAGATCCTGGTTCTGAGTCACTGCAGAACAGGGAGGGGAATTTTCCAGGAGCCCGGAGCGTGAGCCTGGAGCAGTTCCATCTGGTCATCTGCCTATGTCTTGACGACATGAAACGAGTGGAGATGAAGATCCTTAGACCTGCAGAGGCTGAGGAACTGGAAGCAAAGGATATCTATGGATGTTTCTAGAATGGGGAGGAAGGAGAGACCAGGGCATCTGAGGAAATCCTAGAGAGTGGCAGGCAGGAAGGAAGAGGGGAAACCGAATGGTGTGGACATCCCTAGAGGCTGCTGAGAGCCAACGGTGGGAGAATAGTCCGGGCAGGGAACGGAGGCACACAGGATGAGGAGGGCCCTTAGGAAGGCGGAGAATGAGAGGTAAGTCACAAGGGGAGGGGGGAGGCGTCGCCCTCCAGATAAAGCCAGATTTTCATTGTAAAGTGAGGCGTTACAGAATGGAGCAAAGCAAAGGCGAAGGTTATGGGATGGCGTATGTCCTGGATGCCCCGAGCAGAGCTCAGACTGATCTACAGAGAAGCACGAAGGCAGGGAAA
>CAUYSK010033462.1:0-28504 GCA_963575035.1 Avahi laniger
ATTTCCAGGAGATCAGTTTGATTTTTCTTTAATATTTCAATTTCTTTAGTGAATTTTTCTTCCAAGTCCTGGATTTTTTTTGTGGTTTCTTTGTGTTGGTGATCCATTTTTTCTTGTATATCATTCAGTTTTCTTGCAATCCATGCTTGAAATTCTTCTTCTGTCATTTTAGTGTTTTGAGTTTGGTTAATGTCCATTGCTGGGGAGCTGTTGTTCCTCTTTCGGGGTGTGCTTTCCATTTGAGTCTTCATACTTCCAGAGTTCTTTCGCTAGTTCCTTCCCATCTGGATCAGTTGTTCCTTCTTGCCTTTAAATTTTTGTTTGGATAATGACACACCCTGTTCAGTCTCTGAGCCAGTAGGTGGTGTTTATGGGTGGGATTCGACCACACCTTTTATGATGAATTGGTAGATGCAGTAAAAGGGTGTGCACAATGACCTCCCTGTCAGTAGGTGGCACTTTCAGGGAGGAGTGAGCTGTGGTGCTGTTTTGGGGTTCTCTAGCTAGCTCTTTTTCCTCTAGAGAGGCCCTCTTGTGTCTCGGGTGGTGGGTGGGGCCCTGGGATTTCCAGGTGTGTCCTTATTCTCCCCCTCAGTGGGAGGAGTGAGTCTGGGTGGGACTGGATTGGACAAGCCTGCCCTCAGGCTCCACAACTGCTGCTAGCAGGTTCAAAGGTCTTCTCTTTGTTTCTGTGCAAAGCTGCCTGGAGGGGCTGAAATGGCTCCACTCAGCTGAAAGTCTGGGCTTGGGGGCTGGGGCTGTCCAAGACCTGCATTCTGGAACTGGTCTCGCTCCCCTCCACTCTCCCCCTCTCCGTGGCCTCTCCCAGGCCTCTGCCAGCAAGTGGGACCTCAGGCCTATGGATCACCCCTGGCTGTGATGTGGGCTGGGAGGTTCCCTACTCAGGTTCGTAACCTGAGCTGTCCTTGTTTCCCCCTTGGTGGGAGCAGGACCAGGAGTGAGTCTGTGTGGGGCTGGGCTGGATAAGCCTGCCCTCAGCCTCCACCGCTGCTGTTAGCAGGAGTCAAAGTTCTGCTCTTTGTTTCTGTACACAGCTGCTGGGAGGGGCGGAAATGGCTCCACTCAGCTGAAAGTCTGGGCTTGGGGACTTGGGCTGTCCAAGACCCGCACTCTGGAGCAGGTCTCGCTCCCCTACACTCTCCTCCTCTCCGTGGCCTCTCCCAGGCCTCTGCCAGCAAGCGGGGCCTCAGGCTGATGGATCTCCCCTGGCTGTGACTTGGGCCGGGAGGCTCCCCACCCAGGATCGTAGCCTGAGCTGGGTGCACAGCCCTCTTTTAGGAGGAGGGTTGCCGGTCAGGCACGCTGATCTGCCCCTGAAGGCACACACTCCTCAGTAGGCTCTTTCATAGATCTCTCCACCATGCCCCAGGGTAGTGCGATTGTGACTTGGGTGTATGGGGTCTGGTCTGCAGGTCTGACCCCTGGACCCTGGAGATCAATCCCTGACCCTGCCAGGGAGAGGGGTGCTGGTCTTGAATCACCTACAGGGTGCCCAAGCTGGATCGATTTCACTCCACCTTGGGATTTGTCCCACTCTCCTGGAGTCCCCAGGCAAGTAGCACCCGGGAGGGCTGGCGGGCAGGGAACTGGCAGTTTGAGTACCCCTCAGGCTGCTGTAGGGCCCCAAAAGGAAAGGTCCCATTCTTTGGAGATGCCTCCGTGTGATGGCTAAATTGTCTTTCTGGGCACGCACGGGTAGGGAGGGGAAAGGAGAGAATGGAGCACTGTGGCGTCTGCCACTAGGCTCGGGTCTGCGCTTGGGGAGGTGCCCCGAGGGGCCTGGGAGCCCAAAGCTGAGTCTGCAAGAGGCCACTGCTCACTGGCGGCAGCCGTCTCTGGGCTGGTGACGGCAGGTCTCTCCAGCCGCTCAGGAGCCACCAGCAATCTGAGATGCAAGGGAGGGGGAAGCTAACCGCTGCACTTACCCTTGTCGCTGGTCTCCAAGCCTCTCGGCACCTTTCTCCTTCCCGTTCTCCTCCGTGACGTCTTCCCGTGGAGTCTCCTGTAGTCTCAGGCACCCTTCCTTCTGACCCTCACCCGATCTATGTTTCTCTGCTCGCTTATTTTTTTTTCTCTTTTTTCTAAAATTCGTCTTTTTTGCAGAGACCTTCTGACTGGCGGCTTGTCTCATCCGCCATCTTGGCTTCTCCATGATTACGTCTTAAAGGAAGCCAAAGAACTGTGGACCGCCAAGGAACTATGTGCCTAATTCACCAGCTTCCCCTCCAAGAGTGTTTACTGCCCAGTCAAGGGAGAGAGAGATATAAGAAAATCAGAGATCTGGAATTCTAGATAATTGTGCCATGGACTGATGTCCACGGGAGTATGGGGAAATGCAGAACTTCTTCAAGACAGATTCCCAGGGGAACCAGGGATTTCCCTACAGAACTAGCAATCAGACCTAGATCTGACTAAATTTTCCTAAGAGGGCCAAAAGAGAAATAGGAACGTAGCTATACCACTTCCCCTGGGGTATCTAAATGACAGGCTTCTGGACCATTAAGCAGTAGCAGTGAAGGTTCTTGTGATGAATCTCAACTAGTGATGAGACTAGTTATAGAATTAGAGGAGATTTGGAAAACCTCTGGCTTAACTTTCTCATTTTACAGAAGAGGAAACTTAGTCCGGGTTCTATGTCTACTTATAGAGTGTGTGTACAATGTATAACTCAAAACTGTCTTTTCAATAATATTCATTTGTGTAGTTACTTTCAGAGAAATGATTGAAAATAGTCACATTTTTCTACCTGATTTGCATGATTGCATACATTACCGGACTGTTTGAATATCTTCAGGATAATTTTTTTATATTGGTAAACTTAAGGCTGTTGTTAATTTATTGTTTACCTGGCGTTTAGAGCATGTCCTTGAGAATAAAAGATTTATTTCTTGAAGTGATAGTGACTTTCTATTAAAAATGTGTCTTATTAGATAGAGAGTTGATTTCTTCAAAATAAAAAGATAATCTTTAAGCTCAATGTGGTTAAATTAATTCCTAATGTGGATCTAGGAAGAAGCCTGATTTTATCAATAATAAAATAAGAATTGTAATCTGAATATACCATAAAATGACTATTGAGAAAATACATGTCTCTCATCTATGGAGGTAAACATACTCTCACTAACTACCCTGCAGCTCTGTTGAAAGTCTCTTTAAGAAATTCATTCATAACAGAGATTAGTTATTTTCCCAATTTAATTAGAGAAACATTTAAATACCCATAACCATCACTGAATAGTAAGTGTTGCAAAAATGCAAATAACATTTTTAGCGATTAGGTTTTAGATCTTTGACAAAACAATGATGACATGTCTTTTCTAGAGAATTCCCAATACCTAAGATATTGCCTGCTCATCAATCCTCTCTGAAGGAAAAAAAAAAAGCAACATATTAGTATCACTCTTCTTTCGGACTCTTTTCATGTTAGGAAATAAAATTTTATAAGTGGATATTAGAGGTTTTGTATGCAAGTTTACCAATATCTTTATATTTTCTTCCATACTGAAAGAACCAGAGACGTTTGGACTTTTACGATAGCACATACTATAAATTTATTTACAGGATTTATACCTATTGACAATAATACAGCTATTATTTCATCTACCTGAAGTTTTCTCATCACAGAAGGATGAAAGAATTTTAGCATTCCAATCTGAATCTCTCAAGACTCAAACAAACCGCACAAACATTTAAAGCTAAAAGGCAGTTGACAAAGAAGAAATAAAATCCCACCTATGCAGTGAACTTTTAGATCAATGGTAACAGTTGCATTGTATTACTTAACAGGAAAAAAAACATAGTAGCAATTTCAAAAAAATAAATGAAAGTGAAATGTTACTGTGATTTGTGGAAAGCCAGTTTTGGAAAATAAGAGTCTAGAATTCTCTTTCTAAACTTGAGAATCTGAACCAGGTTGGATTTTTAGTACCATTGTCAAGCTGATATTATTAATATTTTAATAACTCAATGTTCCAGCAAAAAACTTGTAAAAATGGATGGTAGATTACAACCACAAAGGAAGTGATAGATGCTTTTTGAAACCTTGTTGAAGCTAGGTTAATAACAAATTATTCTAGCATGGCATGCCTGGCATCTCTGCATCTACAAACAGCCAGTGTGGCCAAGCATAAAGCTGTCCATCAGAAAAGAGGTAATTATTTGATTAAAAGGAGAAGCTTTACATGACTGCACCATTAACTTGATGATAGTTGAGTTAAACACAAAGCCAGATGTTTTTGTGTTTGTTGGCTGTATTTGATTTCCATGTGTTTGTTCGTTGCCATGCTTAGCATTATTGGGCTGCTCTAGTCAAGAAGATAAAATCCTTTAATACTCTATTTAGAACTACAGAAGACGAAGCTTGATCAATACTTTTTATGAATCTGTAAACTATTACAGCACAATATGTTCCCACAGACTTTCCCCTGGTGACATGGCTATATTATTTTGGGGCCAGAGGCCCAAGCAATATTGAAATCCTTCTTGAATTCATCTTCTACAGACCATAAAAGTGACAAGATCCCCAAAGATTTACATTTTTTTATGCTATAGATTAATCAATCTTGCAGGTGGAAAAAGAAGGATTTTTTTGTGTGTGCTATAGACTATCTTTTCAGCCTGAGGAGAGTGTAAGAAATTATTTTCCTTCTTCCAACCGAAGAGGATAGTGAGGGCAACTTGTCTAAATCAAAGAAAAGGCAGTTAAAGTTTCTTTTTGCCACACGCTTTTTGATAGATACTGACAATGATGTCAATAATGTCAGAAAGGAAAACCCCTGGAATGCATAAGGTTATGGAAAATAATTCTTTGGCAACAACAAAATAGCAGGTGATTTTTTGTTGCTGCTGTTGTTAAACTCTCAACTCAAATACTGATTAATAAATAGGTCTGTTCAGAATTGTTACCGATTGCAGTATTTATTTCTGGTGTTGTTCAAAAAGTGAGGATTCACACAGATGATTTTTATCCCCAAAACTATTACATGATTTGTCAGAACATACATGCCGAAATGGGCTCCATTTGTTTTTTTAATAAAAAGCTGTCAAAGTTTTCCAAATTCATTCTCTAAAAATAGACTTTTTTTCCAAGGGCTTTATCAATTATTTATGCACAGTAGCAACTAAATTATTTTAATCTTTGTTTTGGACAGTCCTTTAGCATAAAAATGCTGCTGACAATTTCAAACTGTCATTGAATATTTTACAGACTAGAGATATTTTCTAGAAGTATTAACTCACATGTTCCACCAATTTAAATAAGTTTAGATTTCCTTACAAAGAGGAAGGATAATGGGAAATTCATTTAAATTTTTAGATAGTTTTAATTCATTAAAACACTCAGAAACACAGTTTGGCAATATCTATAAAAATTAAAAATACATATAGCCTTTAACACAGAAATTTCACTTGTAGAAATTTATTTTATAGTGATACACATGTAGATATTGTTTCTACATATGTGAAAAGATTAGACTTTAAATTATTCACGGAAGAAACTTTATAATAACAAATGATGGGAAACCATCTAAATACTCATCCTTAGTAAACTCCTCAAATATATTATGTTCCAACTATGTTTTGGATTACTACGCAGCTGATATACTGATGTGCTGATATGGAAAGATAAACCAATATATTTCTGGGTGGAAAAAGCATGATAGAGAAGGTTGCATATTGTATGTTACCATTTGTATGTAGGGAGAATATATATTTTTATTTAATATAACGTCTAGAAAAATATATTTGAAACAAAGAAACCAGTTACAGTAAGGGGTGAGGTGGAAAATAAGTGTCTGAAGAGAGGAATGGGAGGAGATATTTATCTCGTCAGTACTTACAATTTTATGTTTATATTGGAGCCTTGTGAATATATTTGGTATACAACATTTAAATAAATAATTTCTAAAATAAAAAAGTAAAAAGCATATACGCATCACCTCTAAGGAGATGAGGATTTGTTGAATAAGTCAGGTCCTTGAAAATTCTGGTACATTTTGTGGAAGATGCTGTCCAATCTCTTCTGGTTTTCCCGCCTTAGTGTGAGCCCCCACACTTTACACTGCCGGCACCCGTCTGCATCTCTGCTCTACCTCATTATGGGGCAGGTCAGAAGTGCTGGAGAATTAATCTTTTCCCCACCTCAGCAGCAGCCCTCAACCAATCACTGGAGAGGGTGACAGAATCCATATTCCAGGCCCATAGCCCCTTGCTTGGGTAGATAACAATGGAGACTATATTCTACACTGGAAATAGGCTGTGTCACTCAAGGTGGTAACTTGTTTGATAATGCATCTTTTATTGGCTGCCTTCCTTTCTCACTTCTTCATTCCTTTACCAATATTTCCTGACATTACTTCTAAAATAAACTACTTGCACCCCAATCCTCACTACAGGATTTGCTTCTGGAGAAACCCAAATTAAGACAGTTGGTCCTAAATGTAGGGTAGTGAAGTGATAACTTTTGGGGTACCATAGCAGCATCATTACTGAGACTTTACCTATAGAGTGGGATACAAACAGGTTCAATGGGACAAACTCATCCCATGAACTATCTCTAGCATTTTTAGAGATAAAGGGACCGTGATAATTGTACAGATTGTGGAGTCAGTTGATGGTTGCTAGAATTAAATAAAGTACTGAAGGAAGCTTCAGGTCACCAACCATCATCTTAAGACAAGGTGAAATCCAAGAAGTCTTTACAGTAGGGTTTAGAGGTATCCTCATCTGCAAATAGAGAGTAGCTTGTGCTATAAATCTGGTCAGTGTCCAATGTTAAGAGTAGTAGCATTACATGGCAGGCCCAATTCATGGCCTTCTGTGGTAAAATGAGAGCTCTGATGAGGAAGGATTAGGGCCTTGAGACCTGGGATGGGGAAATTTCGAGGACACACCTTAGAACCTTGAACCCCAGATTCACTTAACCCTCTGGGCTAGGAGAAGTGGCACACTTCCCCCTTGCTGGAAAATAACAGCATTTCCTTGTCTGGAGACCATGCAAAGACTTCATCGTAGGCATATGACTCCCAAGGTGATAAGAATCTTCCTCAAGGTCTGTTTCCATTGCCCTTTTTTGTTTCTGAACTAATAACTAGGGCCACATCACAGCATAACATACCATGGGAGAAAAGGGATTATTTACTGAAAGAGCTCCAGTATCTGGCTAAAGTGTACCAGGATGAACCAGGAGAATAATGCTGGGGAAGGACTTTGAAGATGCTAGGCTGAAGTGAGAGATGGAATGTAAGATGGGAAAAAAGAGTTTAGTGCCATGGAGGCAACTCTCCCAGGACTGAGGGTTTAACATCCTGGCAAGGATATCTGTATGGGTGAGGTACCTTGTCACAGCTTGGGAAAAAAAAATGGGAAACAATAAATAAGGTGTGGATGTCAGAACTTCCTTGGCAGAGTATTGAGGATAAGGTCAAAAGGCTCAGGCAGCTGGTCATGCTAAAACAAACATTATATAAGACTAGGGATCCCACCAACTGCCTATATGCATTAGGAGGGCCCCGAAGATACCTCTTTCTCTAAAGCAGTAAAGATTTCACTAGTGAGAGGACACAAGCATCACTGAGAAACTCGGCACTGGTTGTTCCCTGTAGGTAGGCTGCCAGATAAAATATGGGATATAGTATTTGGGACATACTTATGCTAAAAATATTTTTCATTGTTTATCTGAAATTCAAATCTAACTGGATGTCATGTGTATGTGTGTACGTATGTGTGTGCTTTCCTGTGTGTTTTCTTTTTTGCTAAATCAGACAACTCAACTTTTTCCATAGGACAGTGTTGATGACATTGTAAGAAAGTTCTTCCCTGTGCCACTAGAGATGAAAAGATTTCAGAACTGTAGAACCAGGTAGTTGCACCCCACCATTGGAGGCAAGGGGAATGGGGCTCTGGAAAGGGCAGCAGGGCAGAAACAGCCACCAGGGTTCTGAGCAGCAGGGATCTTTAGCAATGGCTAATAGACCATGGTATTCCTAGGGGCTGGATAAGTGGGCAGCCAATGAAGAGTCCTGTTTCATCAGTATAAACAGAAAGGATCAAAAGTGGGTAATTTTGGCTACTACAATTGAAAAATTTGACCCCTTGGCCAATTTCCAGACATAGCCAGTTCTTAGACCAGGGACTCATTAATCTACATGGAAGCCAGATTCTTTTAGAAAAAACTCTGAAACATCACAGCAACCATCAGGAAAATTTCCCCTTCTCTCCCTCAAAGGGACCTACTACTGTATCAAGAGTACATGAATATGGGTAAAAGGAAATACCCAAATCCTTTTGGGACTCCCGGATACAGCATTTGGATGACACTGATACCAGGGGACCCAAAGCACTATCATGGTCCCTACCGGGAGGAACAGGCTTTATGGAGTCCTACAAACACCAGGTACTTAATGGATTCCTGGCCCAAGACTGTCTCACAGTGGGTCTAATGTATCCACAGACCCACTTGGGTCATTTGACATACTTATTAGCGTCATTGGATTTGATCTACCGAGCAGCTGGCAGAAACCTCAGCTTGATTCCCTGATCTGTGGAGTAGGAGTGATAATGACAGGAACGGCCAAGCAGAAGCCTTCAAAACTGCCACCTCCCTTCTGGCCAAGAGAGAACATCAGAAACAAAGCTGCACATTGGGAGAAAAGGCAGAGATTAGAGCCATGAGAGCCATCCTCAAAGACTTAAAGGATCTACCTTATGTCTCTATTTAATTCATCAGTCTCACTCTCGGTAAAAACAGATGCATCACGGTGGATGGCAAAAGACTACTGTGAATTTCACCAAGTGTTTACTTCAATCCCAGCTGTAGTGCCAGATGTGCTATATTTATAGAACACATCATGGTCCTACTGATCTGGAAATTGAGTTTTTTTCAATCCCCATCAGAAAGGAGAGCCAGAAGTTTTCATTCACTTACATGTGACATCAACACACATTAAAGGTCCTGTCCCAGGGCTTTGCTAACTCTCCTACTCTCTTTCACAGCACAGTCCAAAGGGAACCCTATCATCTGGACATTCTCCCAAGCATCACGCTGGTCCACCATATTGATGACATGTTAATTCAATCTGACAGATGCTATGGATGGATGTCCTTGTAAGAAACATTCATGCCTGAGTTTAGAAGATAAACCCTTCAGAGATGAGGCAAGCTATATAAGGAAGTTTTTTTTTAGAGGTTCATTATGTGGATTCCAAGGACAAGTATTACAACTCACACCTCCTATTACTAAGAAAGAAGCACAGTAGTTGGCAGACTCCTTCTAATTTTGGAAAGAATGCATGCTATACTTGGAAGCAAGTTGATTACATTGGGCCCTTGCCATCCTGTAGGGCAGCAATTCATGCTTATTTGGACAGAAACATGTTATGGGGATAGATTTGTCTTTTCTCTCCATAGTGCCTTATCCATTCTAAGAGCTCCCAGGATGCTGGTCTGTTACCATGCAATCACATGAACCCACTTTATAAGGAAGGAGGTAGAACAATGAGCATACAACCATGAAATTCACCAATCTTTCCTATATACCACATCAGCCACCAATGGGCAGCCAGGGAGAAAATCTGAATGGCCTCCTCACCTTCCTCTGCTTCCCTACCTCACTTGCCCACTTTCCTTCTAGTATGTCCTAGATCACCTCCCAAATAAACTATGTACACTGGACTCCTCCCATCAGGGCTTGCTTCTGAGGGGAACTAAACTAAACCACATACGTAATAACTGCGTGGGTTCTTGTCAGCTTGTTAACATCAATTCTTTCTCTTCCAAGCATGCCTGCTTTGTTCCACTCCATTTACTGGGCTAGGAGAGCAAAAGTATTTGTCTGCAGCCAGAATACGTCAACATTCCCACAGACACCCATTCTTCTAATCAGGACACAGAATTTATCAAATTCATTTCAGACTCTGAACTTGACTTTCATTGGTTCTAGCTAGCCTGATTTATGTTTAGGGCCATAAGCCCATGCTTACTTCCACAGGCAATAACATATTATATAGTAAATTAGGCAGGTTTTATGGGAATATATAGATAGTCTTAGGTTTGAATCTTACTAACTTATTTTACGGTAATGCGGGGTGAGTACCATAAACTCTGAGCTAAGTTTGAATACATAAACTCTGAACCAAGTTTTGCTCTCTGTACTCTGAGAATATAATATGTATTTTGCAAGGCTTTTTGGAAAGATATTTAAAGCAAGTTGCATCATGCCTAGCACATAATGAATCCTTAATGAAAGCTAATTTTCCCCTTACTGTTCACACTGCTTCTGTGTGTAAACTCCCTCTTTTAATTTTCAAAACACTTATAATATAGAATAGAAATAATGCCCATGAGGATTAAAGGAGAGAAAGCAAATAGAGTGCTTGGTACACAGTAAGTGCTCAATACATGTTTCCCATCTAGCGCTATTTCTATCTGCTTTAAATCATCAGACTTTAAAGTAACAGCTTTATCTAGTCATTACTGGAGAGAAGAAAAGCGTGTTCTTTAATCAGACCTTACATCTAGCAGAACTCTTCAAGAGCAGGAATTCTCACACATGATCCTTTGACCCTCATTACAGGTTTATTCTCTCAGTTGGCTTGGTGCAATGAATGCAGTTTTTACCTGTTCACTCAAAAAAAATCAGTTTGGGAGGTTACTGCCACCACGAGGCAGGCGATCCCATTTTTGTGCATTTCTGCTAGAAAGATGCGAATTTTAAAAAAGGAGTTCTGTGGAAACCAAAGGAAAGACATGGCCAGTCAGGACAGACAAATTTCCTGGGGCAGCAATTGCTGTCTCATGTTCTGCCCTTCAGGAGAGTGGCTCTGGCTCCAGAATTTCTAAACAGGTTGGACCAGCGGCTTATCAAGGCTGGAGCAGTGGGTACCGCTCACCCACCTGCCGGCAATAGGAGGTTCAGTGGCCATAGAGAATTTAAAAACTTTAATAAAACTGACCAAAAGTTGGCTTGCTTTGTATTATCACCACATGAGAGCATTTCTAAACAGTGTGAGTGCTAAAAACCTAAGGCACATTATGTTAAGTGAAATAAGCCAGGAACAGAAAGTTAAACACCAAATATTTTCACTCATATGCAGGAGCTAAAAAAAATTGCTGCCATAGAAGTAAAAAGTAGAACAGAGGATACTAGAGGCTGGGAAGGGTAGGGGAAAGGAGGATAGGAGAGATTTGTTAAAGGATACAAAATTACCCCTAGATGGAAGGAATAAGTTCTATAGCACTGTAAGATGACTATTCACATGGCTAGACTACGGAGGACACTAAGTATTCCCAACACAAAGAAATGACATATGTTTGAGATGATAGATACACTAATGACCCTGATCTGATCACTGAACATTATATGTATTGTAGTATCACTGCATACCCCATACATATAATTTTTATGTGTCAATTAAAAAATTTTAAAAAGAAGCAATTCATACAAGACAAAAACTGAAAAGGAAAAAATGTTCCCTCTGAAAACAATCTCTTCATGGTCTAGTAAATAATTACTGTGGGTGCCATTGATATTTTTATTAGTTGTCCTTTAATGAACATTACATTTCGCATGGAAACTGATTCACTCAACGGTTGTCCCCGACTCCCACACCTGTGGACTCAGCTACGGGCATTCAGTTCAGAATGACTTGAGCTTGTGTCAAGAGAAATGCCTATTTCCCGCCTCTGTGATACTGTATAGATTGCTGCATTTAAACAGTAGATTTGAAACAAACATTTTAGCACAGAGGAGATTATAAAGAAGAAACAGAACTAGAGTTACTACAACCCTGTCATTCTATGTGACCATTCATGTTTAAAATTCTAAAACAGTGAAAGAAAGAATGAACACTGTGAAGGGTATTATTTCAGTTTGGTAAGTACAAATTTTGGCTAATATGAGAAATGTATTTGTGTTATTTTATGATTACCATCGAAAATAGCTTTGTTGTATGGAAGAAGGGGGTGTAAAATATGATCTGCTTTGGGCTGTGTAGGTAGGGAGGCTGCTGGAATGGATTTAGGGTGGCAATTGGGTGAGAAGACAGGGCTAGCGGCTTTGCCTCTAATTGGCATTTGCATAGCAGTTCTTACACTTTTATATTCATCATCTTTTATGGGTCAGGAAAAATAATAATGAACTCTAAAGTTTCTTTTAGTCACACTCTACATAGGAATGAGCAGTTTTTAACATAAAAAGATAAAAACATGAAATAGCATCTACATGTAAGTCATTACAATAATGATGTTCAATTTAGCATTAGTGCAATGACATATATATCAAAACATATCACATTTTCCACTCTCAAAACAAACAAACAGAAAACAAGGCTCATAGCTGAAAAGTTACAGAAGTGCTTTTGTTTTGGTGTGTAGAAAGCAAGAGCGTCACCAGTACATTTCATGTCAAAGCCCTTGACTCCTTTTGAATTTGCAAACAGAGCTGCTTTGCTATCCTCATTACATTTTCCCATTAAATCTTTGGTCCGACAGAAGGGCTGGTCAGGCTGGCACATATAGCTCCCTGGGGCTGGGCTCACGTAGACTCCAGGGGGTTGAGCCCTCCCAACCTGCACCCGCTCCCCGACTCTGGCACTGTCACTTTCTTATCATTATCTGGTGCTTTATTCCTTGGGGTTTTGAGACTAGAACTTAGGACTGTGGAATTCATTTTTTTGGCTCAAGAATACAACCTTGTGGCTAAGGCATGAATCTGTTGATGGCTAACCTAAAAAAAATTCTTTAAGAATGAAAGACATATTTGGCTCCCTGGGAGAAAAGCGCTGACATCGACTCCACAGAAGCAAGCTTGACTTCTTCTCAATTTTTGGTCAGTTCCAGCAATTGTTATTGTCTCATGTTCAACCCCCACCCCCTTTCCTCTTGCCTCGGGGATCCGCTGGTCATCTAAAATGTCTTTCTCCAGCCAGCTCTTTTCCGCACTTCAAGACTCGGAGCCGTGTGAGCAAAGTTGTGATTGTTCATCTGCACAAAGATCTCATGTAAACAGCACAGAATTTACATCTTAGTTGTCTTTAAGAGAGTTCACGAATACTGTGAAATAGTTTTTGGTATAGAGAAAGCAAACATTATTGCAAACTAAGAGAATCTAGGCAATTTCCTTCTTTTGCTTTCTCTATTATTGAACGTATTTATAATTTACTAAGCACAAAAGTCCCCTCATAGCCGCTCTTGTACATTCCTGCGGAGAATTCCGAATGCCATGCTGATGATTAAGGTATTATAAACACGTAAATAGCATAATGGCTGCCATTGGTCAACAAATAATAACCAGATTTGGCTTCTCTATAATGGTAGTATTGAGTCCTATTTTTAAGGATTCTGCTTAGGAATATTGAAGACAAAAAAAATGAATAAAGTAAAGGAAGGTAGAAAAAAATCGTTCAATTTTATGATGATGATTATTATTGATAAAAATGGTTGGAATGGAATCATTGGAAAGACTTATTCTTATAAACACCATTCTTTAAAAGTGTTTATACACTTTTTTCAAACAAAAATATTTATAATATAATGAAATTATTACAGTGTAATGTAATAAAAAAACTCATATCCTCCAGGTCTGTCAAATATCAACATTTTCTCATATTTGCAGACTAGCAAGGGGGTGTGTCATATGGTGTTTGAGGGCACAGACTCCAGAAAGATACTCCCTGGATATAATCCTAGTTCCATTAGCTAAGTAAAGTCTTTGCTATATAACCTTGGACATATCTAAACATAGAAAATGTACAGTGAAAGTACAATATTATAATCTTATAATACCACCATTGTATGCACAGTCTGTCATTGACTGAAAAGTCATTATATGGTACATGACTGAATATTAATAGATGTAAAGAGCTTAGGGAAATGCCTGGGATACTCAACAAATGTTTGGTATTATAATTTTCTTAGGAGTAAAAATAATAATTTTTAAAAAAATTTTTAATTTGAGCTATGATTGAAGCTGCCTATGTTCTCCTACCTGCCTTCATATCTCTCCAAAGTCACTGTTATTCTGAATTTATGTTTGTCATTTCCAGGCATGCTTTAATGTTATTACTACTATGCTTATAAAAATGTGTCCATTGATTATTTTTTGTACCTTTCAAGCTTTATATTAATGATGTCATATTATACATATTGTTATATAACTTCTTTTTTCCCTTATTGAGATATAGACATGATTTTGTTAATTGGTTTAACAGTTATTAAATACCTCATTGTGTGAGTAGACCACTATTTATTGTCTAATTGATAACTTAGATTGTTGCTAATTCTTTTGCTCTCACAAATAATGGTACAGTGCACATTATTGTACAAATCTCCTTGGATAGCTATACCTGAGTTTTTCTGGATTATGTACCTAGAAGTTTAATGGTTAGATCAAAGAAAATGCTTTTTTTATAGGATATTGCCAAATTGCTTTCCAAAGTAGTTGTCTCAACTTATGATCCTACTGGCAGTGTGTAAGAATTTCCATTGTTTTACATCTTCACCAATGCTTGATACTGTCAGACTTTTAAATTTTTCCCAATCTGATTGATATGACATAATCTTTTGTTTTAATTTGCCAATTTATAGTTTCTAATTATGTAAAAGCTCTTTTTGTAAGTTTATTGGGCCCTTCAATTTCCACTTCTGTGAATTTTCTGCTCAGATTCTGTCTCCACTTTTCTACTAGATTATTGGTCTTTTTCTGATTGGGGTGTAGGAGTTAACTCCCATTCTACAGCAATCTAAATTAGTTGTTCAAGAATATAAATACTATCATATAAAAATATGAATATTTTCATGAATAAAAAATTATGCTTGATTTTTCATAATTGACTATGATAAATAGTAAAATTAAAAATGAAATTTTGATTAAAAATGATTCACATACTATTAACATGTTTTCTGAATGTTAGACTCAAAATGAATAAGGCACATGCCCAGAAAATTAGACAGATACATTTATTTTTACATGTACACTGCTGAGGTTCAATAAGTGTTAATTAGTCTGTATTATATAACTCATGAACAATGGTTAACAGTAATTAATTTATTAAGATTTACAAATTATAGTTCTTTAGGGTATACTTATATTGCAACTCAATGTACAGCAATCTTTTCCCCTTTGCCATCTAAGTTATTTGAAGTTGTTGCATGTTCCACTAATATGACCATGAAACAGACAGCAAAAAGGTCTCTAAATTGTAACAATGTAAAAACTCCAATGTCAAAATGTATCTATCTACATGCTCTCAAAAATTAGCTACCAAAGAGGAAAATAAAGGATTTTGTACAGGTAGTATAGAACATTATATGGCAAGTATTATTCTTTCAAGAATAACAAAAATTGCAGAGATTGATCATAAGCAAAAATAGGAAGCAGGTTGAATTTCATGTCTGTCTGCCTTTTTGTTTCTAAGGCATTTCTCTCATCTGAAGTAATACATGTTCTATGCCCTCACATTTTGTCTCCTATTAAAATCTAAACACAAGAGAGCATTTAATTTTTATGGTATTTGTAATTCTTTGTAAGACTATTTGAATCTTCAACCTAGACTTTATTGTGCACTGAAAATAAAGCCATCCATTGCTCAAAGGCATTCCAGGCAGCACTGAAGAGGCTGGGCAGCAAAGATGGGGAGAAGGTCCCTTGGTGATTGGAGGGTGATCATCTTGGGGTCCTGAAATCACACCCTTTAGGTTGTTAGCTGTTCAGACCAGAAACCAGGCCAGCTCTTGTACAAACAGTGTATGTGGTCAATACTGAAGTGGGCAAAACTTGGGAAACAAATCAAAGCAAGAAATTTGAGGAATGTACAAAGCAGCAATACGTAATCATATAACTTCTGTAGTTTTGTTTTCGTTGTAGTAATGCTTACTTTCTTCTGGGAAAGAGCAGCCTCAGGGAACATTGCAGCTTGGGAGTTGATATTACAAGAGAATACCCAGCTTTAAGAGGCACACTGGAAGAGACAGCAGATTCAAAGGTAAATTGCTCATGAATGCTGAGTTGAGCTGGTTTGAGAGCTTTGGGGTTGAAAAAGAATCCAGTGTAAAGAATTATAGAGCAAGCCTTAGAGATGTGAAATACTTGAGGGAATGCTTGAGTTTTGGAATGTTCACCTTAAGTCTGAGTAAAGATCTGTCAAAAATCTGTGTAAGAAGCATAATGTTAACAGTATTCCAATGATAAAGGCTGTTCCTTTTGCTTCATAGGACAATATTTCTGACATAAGGAAGAATTTTCAATACTAAAACTGGGGAGGACTCCATGTAGAAGGCCAGAAATGCATTGTTTTCAATAAAAATGTGGCCAGGCTTCAGTTTGGCAATCTGCATAGGAGAACATTTGTCCAGGAGACGTCTCTATTGGAAACATCCAATCGTCATGTTGCTTTCTCTGTTGACTGATATTTTGAGAAAAAGCCTCACTATTGCTTTCAGAGGCCAGATGAAATGATTCACTTCAGGGCATTTCAAAATCAAAATAAAAGTAGCAAATATGATTTAGGCATAGAACATTCCTGAATTAATTTAATTGCATATTTCTTTAAAGTAGACAACCACCTGGAAGCAGTCATAACAATAGAAACAGCAAATCAATTTTGGTGAGCAAACTAAGTTAAATATTAAGATCTAATAGTATACTGTCTTGGAAACAGCTGTGAGTTTATTTATTTCTTTTTGAGAACAGTGCTAATAGTTTATAAACCTAGCATGCATCTATTATCTTATCCTCATTGAAAACAGAATTATTGATTTCTACTAAAAAATAAGACCATAAATAAGTATATATCTCTAAGGCTTATTGGAGTTATATAGTGTTTCTATCAAATATATTACTAGGAAGCAGCTTTGAGATTTTATTTTCTGGAAAAGGCTTTCAATTCTTCAAAATGACATACATAGAAAAATCAAATAATATATATGTCTAGGTATTTGTGTGTTCTCTTCAGAAACCTTGATTATCTCTACCAAAAAACAGAAAGAAATGATCTGGAAAACTAAAAATATATGTATATAAAAATTAGCTGGGCACGGTGGCACATGCCTATAATCCCAGCTATTCAGGAGGCTGAGGCAGAAGGATTGCTTGAGCCCAGGAGTTTGAGGTTGCTGAGAGCTAGGCTGACACCACGGCACTCTAGCCTGAGCAACAGAGTGAGACTCTGTCTCAAAAAAAAAAAAAAAAAAACCTTGATTATCTAGGCAAATGTATGAGTTGTATCATAATTAGAAATTAATATAAAGGGCCCTTTGACTCTAGTCAGTATCTCAATAACTCAATACTTAAGAGATTTCCCAATTTCTTGTTTAAAGACAAAGATATAATTGGATCAGGTTTTCCCCAAACCAACTAATCTAGCATACATAGCTGCTTGAACTAAGGATGTTTTACAGATGTGGAGAAGAAGGCTGTCTAGGCAAACTGAATTTCAGTCTCTGAACCAAAACCAAATACATATATAAGTCTTGAGAAGATGTTTACTGGCTCACTTTTAAGTCAACTCATTTTTTTCTTTAAATATAAAATAAATACTATTCTCTGATATTATTAAAATATGCATATACAACTATATGCATATAGGTTTTTTTTTTTTAAACCCTATCCACTGAGAATATCCAGTAAAACAAGAAACAAAGCTCCTATTTTATAACTCTAGACAGTCAGCTGCTGCTTCCAGGGAAGGCAAAGTCTAATGTTATAATCAACTTAAACTGGTTGGATGGGGTGGTGCTATGTGATTTTAATAGGTTTCTCTCAGTTCTGTCTGAAACTGGGAATATGTTAGGAAGACACAATAGATATAAAAACTCATTTTATAAAGCTCAACTTATTAAAATGAATTTGAAAGTAATTTAGCCTAAGATTCCTGCAACAAATTATATATTAATTATCAATTAATTAATGATTTGCTAGAACCCAGGATTCTGGTAATATTGGCTCTGCTCTGAAATAAATACCAAATGGCTTCAAAGAAATTTCTACTTATGTCAGCAATAACACATACTAAAAAGAAAAGAGAAAAGATGCTTTACATTCTTCTCAGTGGTGAAAGCAGAATAATTGAAAACTAGCTTTGTATCATGTGAACAGTTCAGTCGTTAGAGAATCTGAATACATACTTCCTAATAATAGGATCAGGGCTAATGCATAGTAAAATCACTCTTGACTAAAAGAGTATGGTATTTTCTTCTTAAAACTAAGGTGGAAGTTGATTAACTTATTTTCTTTTTTTTCAGGGGAAAAGATCAATTTTCCATTCTTATTTCAATCTGTGGCTTGCGAGTGAGGCATGGCCTTGGACACAATGAATCAGAGCAGTGTCCCAGTCAACGCCCCCCTGACCATTCGTTAACAGGCATGTTTGGAGATCTCTGGCCATTCCACTCCTCTGCGGCCGCAATAAATTACGGCTCGCCATTTTCAAATCTGCTCTTGGGTATTATTCCAGTGACATTAGCATTAAAATACATTTGATCAAGATAAATGAACTAAGCCTAAGAATGAGGAAAAAAATTTTTTTTAAAAAACCCTTGTAATTCTAGAATATGCCTCTCTTTAGATTCAAGATTAGCTGACATCAATTTATCCCATTAGTTACTTGGGGCAAATTGGTCAAATAGCATTTGACTAACATTATGAGATGACAGGCTCTCTTTTGATGAATTTGATTATGTATTCACTGGCTCTGTGCATGTGCTGGTTTATTGGTCTACAGATTACAGTGTAAGGTATAATCGCACACGTGGAGGGCACACATTTCCCTCTGTCTTTCATTAACCCTTCTTTCTTTCCTGAAGATGTTTTTGTATATCTCAGTATAGGTAATCAAGTCAAAGGAGAAAGTGAAAAATGGCAAATGGTTAATTGTTGCAGATACCAGACAAGTCAGGTATAAATATAATCAATGTGAATTTGTAGGCTGTGAATTTTCAAAATGGCAGAATAAAACCACTTGGAGAAAACAGACTTGGTTACACTTGGGTCTGGGGGGCCCAATTTTATCTGACCCATGTAGACTACTGTGGGACAATTATGTGTCCTATGCTGCCACCAGAATCATGTATATATAATTAAATTATTATTATTTTTCTATTTCAAAATACGACTGGGGTATAAATGTTTTTGGTTACATGTATCCAGAATCATATTAATGGATGTAAAAATTCATTAGCTCCTAAGCAACTGCATTGAGCTATGAACTTGTGTTGAGCTTATGGTCATTAATACACTCGGGTCCTTCTTTGCACGAGTTGCTGTCAAGGTGAAACTCCCAGTCTTAAAAATCTAGATGGAGACTTCAAATGTATTTTGAGTCACATTCATCTTGATGTCTCTGGCTCTACCTCTGGTCTATTGACATAATTTTTAAAATTTTGATTCTTCGTAAGACCATGTTAATTGTTCCTTTTAGATCATATCATCTTTAAATTAGATGAGCATCCTTTCTGTGTCTTCACAAAGGCATTTGTAAGAGCTCTGGTTTCTAGAACTTTTGAGGTTAATTATTATTTTAATTTGAATAAATGTTTTTAACCTCAAAACAATACTTGTTTCTGGTAGAAAATGTAAGACAATAACAATTTTTTTTTAAATTAAAAATTTCTATCACACCTCCATATTATAAATAATATCAACATTTTATGGAATACCATTCCGCCCTTTTCTAATTTGAAGAAAATGGACTTAAGAAATTAGGAGCATATGTTATGTATGTCTTTGAAACTATGAATGGAACCCATAGTCATGTCATTAAAATTTATTCCACAACACAACACTAAAGCGTTGTGTAATTTTTTTTTTTGGTACATATTTTACCTAACAAACTCTTCAGTTGCGGGCTTTATGTTATTTATATTTTGCTTGCTATTATATTATATCATATTATATTATATTATATTATTATAATATATATTATATTATATTATTTGCTTGCTATTATAAAACAAAGCTATGGTAACACCCTTGTAGATAAAACTCTAACTAAATACATCAGAAGCCAGGGATTTTTACATCTTTCTGAGGGAGATATTTTTCCTGCATTGTAAAACAATGACTTCTAAAGTGGTTTGTTCACAGAACCTTCTGTTCTTGATCACATTTTTAAAAATTCATCACACCTTTCTCCCTGTGCACAGGAACTCCTTGTCACCTTTCTCAGTCTTGTTTTTTCCAGAGCATTTATCACCATTTAATACATTATCTAAAATTAAAAAAAATTATCAATTTTCTTACTTGCTTATGATCTATATTTCCTCCCCACTAAAATACAAGCACCATAGGGCAAACTTTTTGTGTTCTTCACTGCTTTATTCCCAGCACCTATAATAGCAGCTGTCACTTAGTAGTAAGTACTCAGTAAATATCTATTAGAAGGCTACAAAAGAGTCTAGTTTCTTGGGGATCTTCAAACTCCCAGAGCAACTCTATCTACACCCCAGCCCTCCCCCGCAATTCTCTGACAGCTTGCAGCATTCCTTTTCTGCAACGATAATGTGCACTCATTTATTTTGTTATTTGGGGAAGGACACTTCCCTTTTCCTCTCTGGGTCACAAGAGGGCAGGAGGCTACATGGAAGCTTGCCTGTATGTCACCCATGCAGTTGTTTATTCTAATCTTTCTAACAACTGTATTGGCAGGTTTTACTCATTATGCCCGTGAGAACAAGAGGCTCAGGGAGGTCGAATAATTTGCTGAGGTCACCCAGTCAGTGATAAAATGTTCCTGATGAATGATGACACCCTGCCTCTTACTAACCAGCTGCGTGACTCTGGGTAAGCGATTTAATCTTTCCGATTCTGTTTCCTCATTTATAAAATTAAGGAGTTCGATCTGATTTCTGAACCTGACACTTTAAAATTATTTTGTGACCAGTATGACCTATGTATCTCTTTAAGGATTATTAATTATGTTTTGACACAGGAACTTTTTCCTTTCTACTAATACTTCTTTTAAACAAAGAATGAATTTTTGCAGGACCCTTTCATTCTTAGAATTCTAAAAACCATAGACAGGAATAACCAGTCACATATTGTATTATATAATTAAAAAGTTATAGCGTGAAACTATGGTCATATATTGACAAAATATTACCAAAAGTATTGTGACATAAACTGTGCTCCTAGGCATTGTATATAAATTAAAATTTTCCGCCATTCCTTCATTCTATGAAAATAGTACCCAATTATTTCTGTAGAATAATGACAATTATTGAGTCCTTGATGTCTGTTCAAGTGCTTCTGAACTCTTTAATGTGTTAATCATTTAATCTCCACAGCAATGCTGGGAGGTATATGGTATTATTATACCCATTTTACAGATAAGGAAACTCAAGTACAGAGAGTTTTAAGGAAATTATCCAAAGTCATACAGAATAAGGGACAGAATCAGGATTTGAATCCAAGCTGTATAATTTCAAAACCAGAACTCACAGAGACAACACAATACTTGTATTACCCAGTGCCTAGAGATTGTTGGATAGTGTGTATCCTAGACTGGAGGGAAAAAGGTAGATTAGTTCTATGATGTAAGAGAAAATCTTATGACATATTTTGAAACCCAATTATATAAAATGGGATTATAACAGAATACATACATTTTAAAAAATAAGTCTATATAACTGAGTAGAATTCTATAATGATATTTTTCTTTCAGACTATTTATCTTTTTCATATTTAATTCTAATTATTTCACCAATCTTTCCTACTTGAAATACATAAAATGCATTCTCTCCTTTTTTTGTATCCAAGCTATATAACCATATAGCCATAGTTACAAAATTGTTGTTTTAAGGAAACAGTAATAACATATTTATCCTTTTACTTTAATAAACAGGTTATTCTTTGGTGACGCGTAGTATAAATGTGGGAGCCTATAAACTACAAGAAAAGTATCATTGTACAGCATTTGAATTAGTTGCTTCTGCTGATAATTTGCTGCCCTCATGTTTATGTCAAGTCTAAATTGCTTCACTTATATAATTTGTGATTCCATTCTTGTTTTTGGCATATTGGTAGTTTGCTTTTAGTGCATAAATTCTGAATGAACAAAATTAATGGATAATTTTTTGAGTTAATTTTCCACTTTGTATCCCTGATGAAGATCAGCAATGATTGGCCAAAGAAAATTTAGGAAGTTATTGTTATCCATGCTGCTGCTAAGAACAGAAGCTATCGAGAGAAAATGAAAGCAATAAAAACAGCATGTCTCTGTGGAATTCATCTATCTGATAAGTATTCATTCAAGTGCATTCTGTAGGGGAAGGAGACCCGGCTCCTGCCTTCAATGAGCTTTCAGTCTTAATCCTCAAATACCATGTTACCTAGGAACCTAATTATAAAAGTATCTTTGCTATTTTTTTTTTTTTACCTGTGAGTAAATCATGTGTTTTGAATCATGGTTATGAGTCCAGAGCTTGTTTCATTTTCACTCCCTGTTGGAGAAGCCACTTATCAGCAAAAGCCTCTCATTCAAATGCTGCAGAATGAAAGTTTTCCTATAGTTTATAGGCTGATAAATTCATGGATGGGTCACTAAATAGTAACTTGTATATGAAAGTAAAAAGTTAAATATATTATTGCTGCTTCCCTAAAATAATTCTACAACTATGACTATAGATTTCTCAGTTTTGTGTTTTTTAGTGGTGGAATGCAAACTCTTTTTTTTTTTTTGAGACAGAGTTTCACTGTGTTGCCTAGGCTAGAGTGCCATGGCGTCATCCTAGCTCACAGCAACTTCAAACTTCTGGGCTCAAGTGATCCTTCTGCCTCAGCCTCTCGAGTAGCTGGGACTATAGGCATGCGCCACCATGCCCGGCTAATTTTTTCTATATGTTTTTAGTTGTCAGATTAATTTCCTTCTAATTTTAGTAGAGATGGGGTCTCGCTCTTGTTCAGGCTGTTTTCGAACTCCTGAGCTCAAACAATCCACCTGCCTCGGCCTCCCAGAGAGCTAGGATTACGGGCGGGCGTGAGCCACCGCGCTTGGCCCGGAATGCAAACTCTTGATGTAGAGTTGCCACAAGTCTAGATGCATGGAACTCACACAAATTCAATGTGTTTGTTATTATAAATATGCAGAAATTCAAGCAGCAAAATTCCTAAAAATGTGCTTAAATCTGCTAGCCATGTAATATCTACCAGGAATTGACATTTTGGAAATATGTGTATAATGTACGCTGTCGATACTTTCTATGTCAGAATCTTCCTAACCAAATCCCACTTTATTTGGTATTGTCTTACAATTTTTAAATGGATATTTTATTTACACCCTTTTATATAAACAAATTGCATTACAGGTTGGAATTATTTTTTTAGTTGGGTTAATTGCTGTCACTTGTATTATGGAGTTTTGATATAGTTTCTACTTTGACAAGCCAAACCTGACAAAAGCAAATATTGGCACAGACTGTCAGGTCAAAAAATGAACTCCTAATATGACAACCGAAGTGAACTGCTACAAAACCTGGCTGTCAAAATAGAAGTTGTGGCTTTGTAATGTAAATACAGCTTACAAGCACAAGTTTCTCAGGCACCCATCTGTCAAAAGACAGGATGTTATGTGTCCTGTGGAGCTTCAATGTGTTTGCTTATTCTTAAGCATGGGGGCCAGAAGAATTGGGTTAAAACCTCAAAAAGAAGAGATATGGTACAAATTGTACTTCCAAATTTCACTATTTTATATCTTCCGAGTTTCTTATGGTGGCAATCTATTGTTTTTATATTGATAAAAGCTCTTTTAGGTGGAAATGACACAATTTTATTCTAAAATGTGTTTAAAAATCATATTTTTATCATAAGGATAAAACCAAGAACATTTTACAAAATTCTTAAGGGAAAGAACTAATTTTTTTCCTGGCTCCTTTTAGGTAAAAAAGAGAATTTCAGAACCATCTCTGGCATTGCATTGAACTAGGCAGTGGGGATTAATGTCTGCAAAATAGATGTATGTGGACTGCCACCGTGGGCTGTTTCAGGAAAGATTTGGAAAGAGTGATGGTGATTAACATCTGTAGACCCAAAATAGGCAGAAATTATAAATTGCCAACATTTATGACATAGCATAGAACATAAAGTATGTAACTGGGAAATCAACTTTTATAAACCCCCAAATTTAAAGTCTAAGCAAATGATACCACCCAAGTTTCACAATCTGCTACTGTCCGTCAAACATCTATTATGTATTAAGCACAAATGAAGACACTTAACATATGTCATTTAATTAAATTACACAAATGCAAAAAGGATTGCCAGGGGAGAGGATAATCAATCCAGGGAGAAGCATTCATTAAAGAAGTTTCTAAGGAAGAGAAATGTTTTTGAAAATAAAAGAAGCCAAGATGAATTACATGTCACACCAGTTGTCACTGATGTTTGGGGAGGAGTCCAGAGTTTTTCCATGAACTTTAATCCATGAAAACAAACAAGCACATTAACTATTTTCCCCTCTTCTATTTAGGGCACCATTTTTTAAAGTTGACAACCTCCTGCAGGGATGTTCTGAAAGACAGAGACATCCTGTCAGAATTATAAATGTCCTTGGTGGATGAGGCAGAAAGAGTTGACTGTGTAGGGCATTCCTGACAAGTCCTCAGGATTTGAAATGGTAACTGTCTTTTTGGCAAGATTTTCATTTTATTTTATTTGGGATGAAGGGAGATATTATAAACACAGTGAAGGACTGAACTTTTAAATCCACTTACCTGTAGTCATGTGGGAAAGGGCATACATCCAGTTGAAAACATAGTATGTATTTAATATATATTTATTCCATCTAAACCCCCTCCCCTCACCCTGCTGACAACGGTGAAGATGAAGGCAATTGCTGACTCTGATGGCTGCCAGAGGAGGGATGTAAAGGCTACTCAGCCAGTGGACATCTAGTCTGCGCCTACTCTCCCTTTGCTTCTAATGTGAGCCATTTTCCTACCGTGGCCCAAACTGAATTCCTGTACACACACATGGATACAGATGGATAGCCACACTCTGTGTGTATGCAAATACCTTTGTATTTGGCATACGTATCTGCCAGCACCTTATCCTTCTTCTGGAAACTGTTGCCGCTCCTTAGACCAATTGATATAGTTATTATCAATGTAGATTTAACAATCCCTACGGCTGTTAGGTCCCAGAGATGTATCTATATGAATTTTTAATCACTTTCTTGAATGTGTAATAGGCATTACAACCTAACACAACCAAAAGATAACTCCTGCACTCCAGTTCACCCAGCCACTCCTACAAATGACCCTGTTTGTCCTCTGGAATTTTCTATCTTTGTAAACTGCTACCTACCCAGTTGCTTACCTAAGCTCCAAACCTAAGAATTTTCTCTCTCCCTCACTTTCTTACATCTAATCTGTCATCAGGCTCTTTTGATCCTATCCCCCAGATGTTTCCAAATCCATCCACTTCTCTCCACTCCACTGCTATTACCAAGCCATGGACATCTGTGGCTTAAAATACTGCCAGAGTTTATAATTGGTATCTACACTTTTACTTTTTCTCCCCATCATATCACCTACTGTGGGTTTTCTGGTTCACTCGGGATAAATTGGTTTTCAAGGCTCTAAGTTTCTGCATTTTGTGGCTCCTGATTTTGTCTCAGTCCAATCTCCCACCATCCTTCTCTTCATTCACTGCCCTGACTCTTCTGGCCTTCTTATTTCTCGAACTGTCTAATATGTCTTCTCTGCTGAAGCTTAGCATTTGCTGCTTCTCTCCCTAAAACCCTCTGCCCCTTGAGATCAGGAGTTGACACTTGTTCAACTGAGCTTGGTTAAATATCTCCTGCTTGGAAAAACCCATCAATTTCCCCCTCTTATTCACTTAATCATTTCCTCATCTTTTTATTTCTTTACTGACACTTAGCACTACCTAAAATTGTGTTGTTCATGTATTCGTTTGCTTGTTCATGGTCATTTCTCTTCCACTAGAATGTGAACTCCGTGAAAGTGTGAATTTATCTGTTTTGTTCGTCACATGCACCCAGAACACTAAACAGTGCCTGGTACATAGTAGAAGAATGAATTAAATGAAAGAATCTATCAATGCATCAGCGTACTTTCCCCAGGTTTCCAAAGCTGAAAACTAAGAAAGAGAATCAGTTTCAATATCTAAAGGTTGAATCCTAGGTATAAAACTCAAGGGCCGTTGGTGTCCATGTTTTCTGCTATTGGGCCAAAGCTATGAAAATAATGAAGCCAATGGGCAGAAAAAGCAGAGATGAGAGCTAAACATAGTTTTGATGATATTCAAACCTATCATTAGACCCAGGTATATTTCTTCTCTTCCCGTAGTATGATTGTTCATTTTGTGTATGAGATATCCCAATGCAATTCTAATAAATTCCTCTTTCTTTATTGCTTAAGTTGATTTGAATTTGGTTTCTGAGACTTACAATTAAAGTATTTCAAACTACTCTGCCACTGCTTGTTTCTCTTGTATTTCCTTCTGTGACTGTCTCTTATGGCATTCAAAGCTCTGGCCATAATATGCTTCCTTCATCTCTGTCTCTCTGTCTCTCCAACTCTTGCTATATATCTATCTCTATCTCTGTCTCTATCGTCTATATCTCAAATCTCTCTCTCTCTCTCTAATCTCATCTTGCTCTATCCCTTGGACCTTTACACATGTGCTTCTATTTGTTTGAACTATTTTTTCCTAGTTTTCCTTTAGGGAAACCTCTCTGGCAGCCCAAACTTGGGGTTTGTGCTTCATCTGTCATAGTATCCTACAGTTATCCCTAAAGTGGCATTAGCAACCAGTCTTGCATCTCTCTATTTATCTGTTTCTTTCACTCTTGTATTTTTTCTTATTTATTACTGTATTCTTAGTTCCTGGCACAATGCCCAATACATAAACCTTTGGGGGTTGAATAAATGAATGAACGAACAAACAGAACTGTTTTTTCTTGGCCATCAAAACATAGACTCGAGCATTAATAATCTTCCCTCCCATCAGACTTTTTCCTATTGATGCTGCTCTAAAGTATTGAACTGATTTTTTCAGATTCTGTTTACTTTGGGCTTATGCAAGATTTATGCCTATAGTTTTCAATCCTTTTTTTTCCCGAGGCCCCCTTTTATTTTTCTCTTCATGTTACCCTTTTGTACTTATAGGATCTCATTTTTTTTCAGAGCTATTTTCCCCTAGTATGAGATCCTGAAATTTCCACCTATTAGTGCCATTTGGTCTGCCACTTTGTCAAATACTAGCAACATGACAAGCCGCTAGGCATCTTGTTTAGAATAGGTTCTTGTAGACAATAAAATATATATCTAAACCATCAAGATCATTTTCTATTTAGTATATTCCATGGGATAACCTTTTAAAAATCTTTTCAAAAATCAAAATTGCTATACTACCCTCCAATATTCTTATTTTCTGTAGTCCTTAGTGCTTAAGGAAACAATGAAAATATACAAGTTTCCTCAAGTTCATTTAATAGCTGAAAAAAATAGTGTGTTCAATTTATGTCAAGTTCGGTTGTTCCCAAGGTAAGAGAATGTTCCGATTGACTGTGACCGTGCCCTGTTATTGCACTCTTGCTTTGCAATCTCCGGGAGTCTCCTTCTGTGTTCTGCGGGACTTGGTGCAATGATTGTTTCTGCTCTTGCACTCTGTGGATCTTATAACAGCAACGACACTAAATGATGGCACTTGTTGTGCTGACAGTTCCTCCATGAAATTTGTACCATCACCAAATGAGTTTGCAACATTACATGAATACTGTCAAAGCTTGTTCATGCAATTCGATTCTTGACAGTAACATAGAAGGAACAAAGCGGAAATCCTTACAAGGGGAGGAATTTCAAAGAAAATGTCTCTAAATGGAAATGACTTGTCAGACACTGATTATTTCATCATATGAGAATTCCCATCATATGAGAATTTGCCTTCTCCCCATGGGATTATGATGGACAGAATGTGCATTGGAGCTGAAATGTTGAACTCTTATTCTCAGCATGCAGGGGGACAATGTGAAGAGTAAAGGTCATGCCCAGAAGTAGAGTAGTTATGTGGACATGGGACCTGCTTACTCCTCTTTATGAATAAGTTTGGCTTTTAAAAAAGTGAGAGGTGGTGGAATTATTTGTTTTAGTTTTCTCTAATACTCCCGAAGCTTTGTTGGTGGTCACATTTGGACCACATTTGCTCTTATACTCAGATTCTGAAGGTGGAGTTAACAATTTCAAAAGTAGATGGAAGCCATTCAGTGCAACCAAATATATTCACGGTTTATAACTGAGTTGTAGAGAATCCAACCTCTTGTATACTCCTGGATAGAGCTGGAATGCATTCTACTAAGTGAGGTATCCCAAGAATGGAAAGACAAGCACCACATGTACTCACCATCAAATTGGTATTAACTGATCAACACATAAGTGCACATATAAGAATAACATATATTGGATGTTGCGTGAGGGGGAGGGGGAGGGGGCAGGAGGGAGGAGGGGACTGGTACATGCATACACAAAGAGTGCAATG
>CAUYSK010033463.1:0-23350 GCA_963575035.1 Avahi laniger
CCTAGGCAAAGAATTTATGAAGAAGACCCCAAAAGCAACTACAGCAACAACAAAAATAAATAAATGGGACCTAATCAAATTAAAAAGCTTCTGCACAGCCAAAGAAACTGTCACAAGAGTAAACAGGCAACCCACAGAATGGGAGAAAATTTTCGCGTGCTACAAATCCGACAGAGGGCTGATAACCAGAATCTATTTAGAACTCAGAAAAATCAGCAAGAAAAAATCGAACAGCCCTATCAAAAGGTGGTCAAAGGAGAAGGAGCGGCTCTTTATTGCTTGGATATAAAACACATATAACTTGTTTGTAGCCAAGAAGGTGCTGGCCCATAGACTAAAAATAAGGTAGTAGTAGATGGGAAAAACTATGCTTATAGCTTTTGTGAGTTTCTCATTGAGCACCATATCAAATACCTTCCAACACTGCACACAGCCTTATTTTGAAAGTAGATCACTGCAGTGGGTTTGGTCATTAATTTCTCTACTTTCTCTGCTAGCTGCAATACCTTAAGACTTGAGAGCTGCTGTTAGGCAATTTTGAAAATATCTGTACACGAAGTATCGTATGGTGTTTCATCTGAGTTTCATAATGACTTACACTATATTGTCTGTAACAAATATGCCTTAGTAAAGTGGAAACATAGATACCTTTCCAAAAATTTAGATACTTAAAAAGAGATTATATTTTCTTCTCTTCCCCTTAACGTTCTCTGTCAGAAAACTTCTCTATGCAAGAGAAAGTATTCTTTCTCTTAGAAAATGTGAAATCTGAAAGACAAATGGGCATGCCCAACTGCACACACATACACAAAAATGAGAGCGTTGCATTGATTTATTAAAGAAAGATAATGCATTTTAAGTATTTAATGGCTTTAATACATTTAAAAATAAATTCTGTCTAATCCAATGAATGATATTTAATGGATGTCTAAATGAGAAAATCATATTGCTGGGCCTTAAGAAAAACCCAAAAATAAGCAGATTGGTTCCTATTCTAAGAATGCAATATCATATAGGTGAAAAGGGACACAGATCATCCAAATTCAAGGAAGGGAATGAAAAAATGGCATCATAGAAACCAAAGTGCTAAGTGAAACACAGTATCATTTTCAAATGGATGTGTCTTCACAGAAGAGATGGTATTTGATTTCGTCCTTGTAAGATGACAAATCTGATCCCCAGACCATTTTCAGGGAAGCCTGGGAAGCAGGTATTCTGTAAAGCGTTCTTCTACATAGGGTATTTTGATTTGTCTTTTGGTGTGTTCACTGGATTTACAGCAAGTTTTGTTGAGGACCCTCTTACTCACCAAAGAATCTATTCAAACTATGCTCACCACTGTAATGAAATTCACCTTCCAAATGCTTTTTAACAAATTCCAAGTGCCAATCGGTCTCATTATGTAGAGAAAACTTGATGTAGAGTATTGCCTTGTAAAATACTCTAAAAATAAAACAAAAACTTAACATGAGAATATATTGTCACCATTTCGCTTAACGTAGGAGGTTATTTCGCTTGATTCATACTTTTATCTCAGCCAAAAATTTTCCTTTTTAGGTAGCCAAAATGATTTATAATCTCTGTATGCTAGGATGGAATCAATGTCTGTGATCAATGTTTATGATCTCTTTTTACTAAGATGAAATGTGTTTCCGGTAACAATAAAAAAATTATACATAAAGTATTATCTTCCTCCTGTTACAGTATTATCAAATTTGTGAATTTACTATTTATATCTTTTCCATCTGATTTTGCAATGCACTTCTATGATAAATGGCCATTTCTTAGAGAGAACCCATGTTGTTTATCACAGTTGTTGATGAACCAATACTTTGGTGATGTCAGTATCAATTACCTGCTTCAGAGACTGCATTTTTGTTCTCTCTGAATGGAGTTCTCCTCCAATACCCACACCATTTGCCTCTTTACCCTATTCAATCTTTGTTCCAAGGTCACGTTTTCCATGCAACCAGATAACATCTTAATTTGTAAACATTTTTCTTACAGGTTAAAAAACACTTTATTTTCCCTAACTATTCTTATTTTGTACCCAATGACAGTGCCCTAACTAATAAAAAGAACCTTCAAATCCCTTCATGTATTCTATACCCCTCCCCCATTTCTAGTAAATAGTTCTGTTTTCTGCTTCTCAGAGTAAGTGTAAGACATCAGGATTAAACCTTGAAAGACTGTGGGATATACAGCTCTGTTCCACATTTTGTCTGTGAAGGGGACTAAAGTGAGTCATCATTCTTAGAATATCATTTTGTGCTACTTTTGTCTTCCATGTGTCTTGCTTTGTGATATCCATGTGACATTAAAACAAATGAAAAGGGCCCACAAATGCACAACAAATGATTATATTTCTCCCTGATTTTCTTATTACCATCCCTCAAAAGAATCATTTTATAGGTCAGACAGAGAGAAAATAAAAAGAATGATGAAGTAATTTATATTTCTGAATTCTGTAATGCCATTATATCACTACCAAAAATCTGTTTACTAATATGTAGAAACATTTCACTTAAGCATAATTTATAAAATATCAGCACATACCTACAAAATATTCATCTCTCAAATAAGGCTTAATATACATACAACAAAAAAAATCACTGAAAACTCTATGTCAAAATCTGAGGCATCACATTTAAAGTTTATGAAACTATTGGTCCCTTCTGATATATAGGTATTTAAAACTTCAATATATAATAAAATGAACTTAAATATTGAATTTACTGATATTTGCTGTTATATCAAAACATTAAAAGTTGCTAAAAGGATGTTAGTTATATCTGAATAGAATTCTAGACTGTTGATACTGTATGCTGCTCAAGATTGGATTCCTTACATTTAAGAGTATTGATCTTACATTTATTTTTACTAAAATTAGAACTTGCTACCAAACAGTTTTATTACTATCATAAATTAATTGTCTATAAAACTGTAAGTGCTCTAAAGTTACAGGAATATGTGAACAACAGAGTGATGTTGGAGTTTTTGATTTTCTTAAGCTTTTAAAAAAAGAGTTGCATATCACTTTCAGTTAGTTAAATTGTTTTGCTAGCATAAAAAATATACCTACCCTAACACAAAATTTTCACTGCTGTATATTACTTAATTTAAAAATGTCTACAGATGTACAGATATAAATTGTACAACATGCTACAGTATGTTATACATGAACTAAAATGACCTTTACTCAGAGTTGGCAACACTTCAATTAATGCCAGGAATGGGAAAAAGAACGCTATAAAAATCAAATCATTATGAATTAAATCTGTATAATTGTATTAGCAGGTAACTTTTAAAAATCAAAATTATTAAAGGGTTATTATTTATACATAAAAATAAAATATCAGAAATAACTGATGGAGTCTCTTTTACTTTGGAGATTTCAGTAGCATAAATTTTAAAATTATTGATGTACTTTTTACTTTTTACTCTTTATTACTTTCAAAATGTATACTAGGTTAATGGAACAATGACAAGTTATAGTGTGAAGTAGATAAACAATAATGTATTCTTAGACATCAATTAATAATATTATATAAAACAATGGACTTTATTTAACATTATAAAATCAATTTATTAGACAGATTTATTAATCAGAAATGGATGAGATTTTTTTCAGATTTTTTTTCTGCTTTTAGACAAAGCATATTATAATGAATAAAAAATGAAATTTTATTCCCCAAAGGAACAAAAGACATTCTATGAAAAAGACGTATGCACTAGAATGTTTATAGTAGCACAATTCATAATTGCAAAGATGTGGAAATAACTCAAGTGCTCATCAGTACATGAATGGATTAATAAAATCTGTATATGTATACCATAAAGTACTACTCAGCCACAAAAAACAATGGTGATCTAGCACCTCTTGTATTATTCTGGATAGAGCTGGAGCCCACTGCACTAAGTGAATTATCACAAGAATGGAAAAACAAGCACCATATATATTCACCATCAAATTGGTATTAACTGGCTTAACTAACCGACACTTAATTGACATATAGTAGTAACATTCATCAAGTATTGGGCAGGTGCGGGCAGAAGGGGATGGAGATGGGTATACACACACCTAATCGGTGCAGGGCGGGATGGACACACTTGAAACTCTGACTCGAGTGGGGCAAAGTCAATACATGTAATCTAAACATTTGTACCTCCATAATATGCTGAAATAAAAAAATAGAAAAATGAAATTTTGAAAAAGAAAAAAGGAAACTATTGACATGTTTTTACTAAATAAATTATTTAAGTTTAGAGTAAAGCATGTTTTATAGAAAATTATTGATGTTGAGCATATTTTCAAATGCTTAATCATTAGGCATTTGTATATCTTCTTCAGATAAATGTCTATTCAAGTCCTCTGCCCAGTTTTTTTAATTATTGTTTTTATTACTGATTTATTTATTCCCTTATAATAAAACCTTGAAATCTGTGTTGTCACTGTTGTTGTTTTAATGTAAGATTGGTTTGGCAATTATTTCATTTTAAAAATATTCAAGCCTTATGGAATACCCAAATAGACAAAGTACATGCATGGGATATTCACATTCATGTGTAAGAGAAAAGACATCCAGTCCCATAAGGCCATGGTGATGGGGGTGTTGCCCAGCAATTAAACAAACAAAAGTATAAAGTAAGGATAACAGTGAGGTAGTGACGAAATTACTCCGGACTTTTGAAAAGCAATTTGGCAAAGGTTTTAAGAGCCATCCAAGTGTTTATAGCATTGAACACAGTGATCAGTCTTGGGAATTTACTTGAACAAAATATTTTTTCCAAAGACTAACACAATGTACATAATGACATTATTCATTGTAAACTTTTAAAAAAAATTTTTAAATTTATTTCAAAATATTATCGGGATATGAACATTTTATTGCAAACTCATTTACAGCAAACAGGGCATGAGGGCAGTGCTAGAAGTATAGGGTAAAAAACAAAAATAAAATAAAAATACTCTGCCCATTATAAATTGGGTTTTTGTTTTTGTTGTTGTTGAGTTTTAGGAGCTCTTTATATATCTGAATTTTAATTCCTTATCAGACATATGATTTTCAGATATTTTTTTCTTATACCGTGGGTTGACTTTTAAATCTTGATATTGTATTTTGATGAACATTTTTTCTAACTTTCATGAAGTCTAATTTGTCTATGTTTTTCTTTTATTACCTGTGTGTTTTCTGTCATAGCCAAGAAATCATAACCAAATCCAATATCATGATGCTTTTGCCCTATGTTATCTTCTAAGAGTTATATAGTTTTAGGTCTTGCATTTAGATCTTTTGTTTCATTTTGAATTAATTTTTGTATATGTTAAATAAGAGTCCAACATCATTCTTTTGAATATGGATATACAGTTTTTCCGTCATTATTTGTTGAAAAGACTGCCCTTTCTCCATCAAATGATCTGGTCACCCTTGTCAAAAATCATTTGACTATATCTGGAGGGTTTACTTCTGGGCTCTCCATTCTACTTCATTGGTCAGTATGTCTATATTTATGTGGTTGTCATGCTATTTTGATTACTGTGTTTTGTAGTAAAATTTGAAATCAAGAAGTGTGAGTGCCAGTTTTGTCCTTTTTTTCAGTACTGTTTTGACTATTCAAGGTCCTTTGTGATTCTATATGAATTTGGGGATGGGTTTTTCTCTTTCTGCAATAAACATCATTGGGATATTGATAAGGATTGTACTGAATCTGTAGATAGCTTTGGGCAGTATTGCCATCTAAGCAATATTGTGTCTTTCTGTTAATGAACATGGGGTGTATCTCCATTTACTTGTTATCTTCTTTAATTTCCTTCAGCAATGTTTTGTTCTTTTTGTTGCACAAGTCTTTAATCTCCTTAGTTAATTCCTAAGTATTTTATTTGTCTTTATGTTATTGTCAACATAATTATTTCCATAATATCATTTTTAGATTGTTCATTGTTAATGTAAAGAATTGTAACATCCTACCATGTTTATAGCAGCATTGTTCACAATAGCCCAAACACAGAAGCAATCATTTTCATTGATAGAGGAATGCATAAGCAAAATATGGTATATACAAACAATGGGATGTTATTTAGCCTTACAACGGAAGGAAATTCTGACATATGCTACAACCTGGATGGCCTTGAAGACATTATGCTAAGTGAAATAAGTCAACCATAAAAGGACACATACAGTCTGATTCCACTTACATAAAGCACTAAGAGTATACATAATTGTAGACACAGAAAGAAGAATGGTGATTGGCAGGAGCCAGGGGAAGAGGGGAAAGGTCAATGCTAACAGGCAGCATTTTACTTTTACAAGATGACAACAGTTGCAGACATGGATAGTAGTGATGGCTGAATAGCACTGTGAATATATTTAATATCACCAAATTATATACTTAAAATGGTTAAGAGGTTAAATTTATACTATGTATATTTCACCACAACAAAAATGGAAAATGATTAGTGAAAAAATTTTTATTACAAAAATGTGCTTAACGATTTGAAATGGAGTTAATATTTAATATTTAAGTATATTAAAGATGTGAAGACATCGAATTGCCTTTTGCTTTCTTCAACTTAAGTGTCTTTTTTTCTTAGCCTCATGTTCTCTTTCACGTGTTGATATTAAAGTGCCCAAGTTGTTCCTTGAACAACTTTGATAACTGCACTGATACTTTAGGGGATTTCATTCAGTCTCATGACTAAAAATACCGTATTATTCTGATGACTCTGGAAATATATATCTCTCCTTGAGCCCTTGCCTGAATTAGGACTCATTTGTCCAAGTGTGTACTTGGCAAGTCCACCTGACTACTTAAAAGACCGCTCCCAGCTAACATGTTCAAGGGTGAGATCCTCACATTCTCCTGTTACCCTTGCTGGAAAGGAAACATACAGACAACCAGAACAAAAGCAATAATATAATTTCTCCTACAGGCTTCCTGTTTGAAGTTAATGACAACTCTATTCTGGCATATGCTCAGAAGACAGGCCTTGGCACAAATTTTATGTAATGCTATAATCTATTTCCATTATCGTTGTCCATGGCGTTATCATCTCCATATCCTTGAATTTCATCAATAGCCTGCTAAATTGTCTTCCTGCTTCTGCTCTTCTCCTCTGCCTTTTGTTGTTAACACAATACCCAGAGTGGTCCTGCTGTAATACTAATACAACTCTTGTCTGGCCACTTGTATGATTATAACTTTGCAATGTCTTTCCAGTTCACACAATCAAGGCCCTTAGTATGACATGCAAAGGTTTCCACGAGTTGCCTCTACACTTATATTTCTGGCATCCTGTTACACTATTTGTCACATTTTTTTTCTTTCTGAACAAAATATTCAAGAAATTAAATTTCTAATTTCTTTGTTATATTATTCAGACAAGGGTGTCATCATTTTATCTTTTTTTTACATTATTTTTATTAAATGAATGGGTTTTCAGTTACAATAAGCATGAGCAGTAATAACAAGTATATATTCAGGTTATCTTATCCATGGAAGGAAAATAAAATGTTTATTTCATGAAACAGGAATATCTATAAGGTATAAATGTGAATGGTACAAGCAAAATAAAATCTATTTAAAGAATTGGAAAAATAAAAAGTATCTTTCATATTAGGGTATTTTACTAATTTAATTCACTATTCATGTTGGTTGATTTTTTATAAATTATGTTGATTAAATGTTCAATTAATGCCTTTTGTTCAGGATGGGAAAAGTAAAACATACTGCATTGTCAGAAACTTTGGCATGTTACCCCCAAGAAGTGTATTCTTTATTATTTTTTAATTGGAGGTGGAGTTTACTATGGTGGATAGTAAAATTATTGGCTAAATGTTCTTCATATTACAATTTATAGACAGAATATTGCTTTTATAAGAGATTCCAACTTAAAATTTGTCAATAATACAGAAATGCAAGAGACTATAAAGCAAATTCTGCTTCAATAATTTTTTCTCTCCCAGTGACATCCAATGTGAAGGATTTTTTTCAACATCATTGACCTAATCTATTAAAATAGTTGTAACAATTTATGGTATGGCCATAAAACATGCAACATTTACATGCTTTGATAACTAATCCCTGCATTCAACCAAATAATATATTAAATATGTAAGTATGTGTAGCACTGGACTAGCTAGTTTGTTGTGAGAATTTTACATATGTACGCAGTTTTGTTATTTTGAAACTTCTCTTTACTGTATATAATAACTAACAAAAATGAATAGGAATGATTTAAATAGAAAAGAAAAAAGAAAGTTTACACAAATTTCAATCAGAAGTAATACATTAATTTTAGTTTATAGGTAATGTATAAAGAAATGCAAAAACATATTTGGAAGTTTTATAAGTTTTTGCTAGAAGAAAACTATTTATAAATTCAATGATATATGAGTAAATAACGAACATTTATTTGATTAATTTGACACAGATTCCTCAGAGAATTAAACTTTCAGAACTCTCAATTGCAAGAGGAGAGCAGCGTAACACATTACATTTTAAAAGCCCATACTAAATATGCACAACCAACAGCTGACCCTGAGGTTGACAGAGGTGGCAAGCAAGCTTATGGGATGTAATGGCACCTATTAAAGAACTTGGAAGATTTGGCATCAGTGAGAGTGATTTAACTTAACTCTACTTTCTTTGAACTTTCATTCTATCACAAACGTTCTATTTTAGGGTAAGCATTAAAATAAGCAAAACTTTCCCCTTGTTCCATAGATATTTGTGCCCAATTTTATCTTTCAATCTAGTTTTACTTAAAAAGATTTGAAAAGTTTACAAAAGTACTGATCTATTACAGTAATATAAAATTACTTTTAACAATTATAGTGTTTCCAGCATCAAAATTGTTTCACATTAATGGTGATATCAACATTATAGATATTAACTGAGGCCACTGAATGAATTAAATGCATATGGTCAGTTGTAAATCAGCTGCCTCCAACCTTTATGGCACTGGGGGCCAATGTCATGGAAGATAATTTTTCCCTGGACTGGAGGTGGGGGGGGATGTTCAGGATGAATCAAGTGCATTAAATTTATTGTGCACTTTATTTCTATTATTATTACATTCTGTTATTATTACATTGTCACTTGCCACTCACTGACAAGGTTTTGATTTGAGTCCACAAGCAATTGATTTGTCTCTGTGCAGACAAACCTCTCTGCTAATGATTATTTGTATTTTCAGCCGCTCCCCAGAGCTAGCATCACCACCTCAGCTCCACCTCAGATCATCAGGCACTAGATTCTCATAAGGAGTACACAGCCTATATTCCTCACCTGCGCAGTTTATGGTAGAGTTCACTCTCCCATGGGAATGTAATGGCACCGCTGATCTGACGGGAGGTGGAGCTCAGACACTGACAGGAGTGATGAGGAGCAGCTGTAAATATTGCTCACCTCCTGCTATGCGGCCTGGTTCCTAACAGGCCAAGGACCAATACCAATCCACAGTCCATGGGATAGGGACTACAGTTGTAGACTACATGTGCTCTCTAATAATTTGGAACTAATCAATGGACACAGAGAGAAATAAAAGGCATTGGAAATCAAGAAGGAGGGGGAGAAAGGGAGAGGTAAAAACCTACCTAATGGGCATAATGAACACTATTTGGGTGATAGACATACTAATAGCCCTGACTTAAGTATTACAAAAGCTATGCATGTAACAGAACCATCTGTATCCCCGTAAATATTTTAAAATTAAAAAAAGAGTAAATAAAAAGAAATGCTAACATGCAAACTTATAAAAACAAAGGCAAACAAATTTCTTTTCCTTGTTTTCGTGTTTTATTTTAACCCAAACCTTGATTTTTATGCTGTCCAGAAACCAGTGGAAACCATTATATATAATAATTCCACCAACTTGAATGCAAAGCATTTTAAGGGCAGGGAATTTTGACTGTTTGGTTCACACACATAGCCACAATTCTAAGGAAAGTACCTGGTACATAGCAAATGCTTAATAAATATTTATCAAATGGACAAATATATTTTTCATCATATTTTCCATAGTCGAGTGTTTTTCTTCTGGTAAAACAATAAATGTGAAGAAGCCATATCATTATATGAGTAGAATATTGTGATACCACCATGTACATAGGCATTATGCTTTTAAATCCAGCTAGGTTTTTCTAAAAACCCATAATATTAATTACAGAGAGATTCAGTTAGAAACGGACAGTACAAATACATCATTAAACTAGAAGAAAAGATTTGAATTGTCAAAAAGCTTAAGACACTTAATCAAAATTGAATCACAAGTTACTATGAAATAATAGTCATTTAATTAACCAGAGTGACAATCAAAAGATTTCAAAAGCAAATGGAGAAAATTACATGAATGTTGAAAAAAAAACAAAAACAACAAAAAAAACCCCAAAACCTTAATTCTGTCAAAGTTCAGTTTTCTTACATAATAACAAACCTAATAAAGACAACATGGAGCACAGAAAATTATCTCGATAAAAAGACATAATTTTTATTTTCTAGGCCCATTACCAAAAGGTAAAAACAAACAAATAAACAAACAAAGCCTCCTGCATTGATTGCTTCTCCTTGTGGGAAGCCTATTCCAATAACCTGAAAGTCAAACCTGGTGGAAAGGTACTTGAATTCAATTAGACACTGAAAAGTATGTTCCTAAGCTTATGAATATACATCACTTTATAGAAGAAATAAAAAATAAAACTGATTCCTTGAGCAGGAGAATGCATGGCTTTTAGAAAATGTAAAAGCATGTGAAATTTTCAGGTTATGTGGAACAATTTAGACACAAGAAAATCAAAGGGTACAAAATTTTTTATATAATGCTATTCAAGCAGAGCTTAAAATAATTTGCGTAGACAAGTTTATCTGTCCTATATGGTACATGGCCATAGTGTTATGATTTAATATTTTTTCCAGCTGAAACAATAAATAAATTCACCCAATATTTGTCTGGTAGTTTCATACTGGGAATCTGAATACCTATCATAACTGTTTTATTGTGCAAATGCTAGATTTCTCGATCAAAACTGGACACAGACTGTCAAGAGGTACCCAAGTAGGTAGCCTTAAAGTGAAGCATAATCCTTTCTTCCCGCATTGCACGATAGCATTCTTAACTCCTTCTGATGAGCACAGTTAATTGTCCCTGTCACAGTGTTGATTCCTCAGCTGGTTCCTAAATATAAGGATCTTCAAGTGCCCTGTTGAAGCTCATGGCCAGAAGTTCAATGACACTCTTTCCCTTTCCCATAGTGGAAATGCTCCTCGTTTAAAGACCAGAATCTCACAGAGCTTGCAGCTATAGGCTAGTAAAGAACAAATTCCCCCAAGTCTTTTGGAGTGCTGGTAAGTGGGGTCACTCCTGCTTCCATTACTTGGTGGCTGAAACCATGTGTTTATTTTACTGGAAACAGAGAGCAGAATAAAGGATTTTGATTCAAGAAATATAGTGTATTATTGGATGGAAATCTATCCTTGTATCTCCTCTGAATTGGCATCATCTGTGCCTTCAAAAGGTTCTCCCAATACTCTCAAGCCATTTACTTGTGGGTCGTATGTATATATGTAATATAACCAATGGATACCAAAGTCATGGGTTAGCTTCTGCACTTCCTTTCTTATAAAATGAATCTGACACCAAACATGGTGGAAAATTACTTTGCATTCATCTGAATTCATCCACTCCACAATTTCTTAGTCTAACCTTGCAATATTTATCTGTTCAGGCTCTTCGCAAGTCATCCAGACAATTTACCATTGCCCATATCTGTGTATTTTCAAATTTTTGGTCACATCACTTTCCACACAAAGTGAATAACTGTGTAACAAGCCAATCTCTGCTCACTTGGAGATTTTCCTGTGCTACTGATTTTAAAGCCTAATGAGGCTCTAGTGAAACTGCTGTCAATTTTCAGCTTTCACCGAAATACTGAGCCAACTCATCCATTACTCAAGCTCAGGATTTACTCTCTTCTGTCACTTGGTATTAAGGGATACTGCACATGTTCATAGGAATGAACAGAGAGAAAGGAACTTCTGCAGAACGAGTGGATGACATGGGGAATCTAGGATAAATATCATGAAACCTCTTCGTGTCCTCTAGCCCTGCTCACGCTCAATCTAAAAGGCACGCTTCCATGTAACAACAGATTGTTATTGGGTTCAAATAAATTTATGACTTGATGGGTCTGACAGAACTGGACAGATAAAGGACAGTTTTGGATGCATGATCTTTCTATTGGGTATTCCAGGATTACATCCTCTGTCTCTAAAGGCCCTGGAGCTTACCAAAAGTGATTTAATCACATGGGAAGACTAAAAACACCACCAGACCCCTTTTCCCACTACTGATACTTTTAATATCATAGGCTTTCCTCATCATCTGGTCCAAGTGATGGTGCTATTTGCACCATAGCCTGATCATCTGCACTATTCGCTTCTGCTCTGGATCCCCTCCAGATAGACAGCCTTTCATGACTTCAGGAATATGGACTAAAACAGTATTTCCATGTGTGACTTGCACTGTCTCCAGAACTCAAGGAAACCTATCAGCCACTGTGCTTCCTAAAGTAGAGAGGGAATTGCCAGGTTCAATATTTCGCATGTCCTTAAATGCAGGATTGCAATAATAACCGCCTCCGGTTGAGTCGATTCACAGACACACTTTGAGCCAGATATTGGTCAGAATTTCATTTACAACCTGACTTCTATGTGTATTTGATCTAGGAAGAGGATCATGCAAGTATCATTTTTAACTCCAAATTTGTGCCCCACTGGCCTTAAAATATTTGGGTATTCCTCTTTCCCCAGTGTACCCAAGAAAATGACTTTAGGATCCTTCAAAAATGGACTGGGATGGGAATCATTACTGTGAATATTTTTCCTACTTCATCCTGGGGTTCCAATCTTTTTGCTGTGGACTGAATGTTTGTGTATATGCTCCTCCAAAATTCATACGTGGAAATCCTAATCCCCAGTGTGATGATATCCAAAGGTGGAGACTTTGATTAGGTCATAAAGTTGGGGCCCTAATGATTGAATTGATGTCTTTATAAAAGAAAAAGAGACTTGAGATCTATGTCTCTCTGCCTCGTGAAAATACAATGAGAAGACAACATCTGCAAAACAGGAAGAGGCCTTTACTAGAATTCAACCATGCTAGCACTCTGATTTTGTGATTTCTAGCCTCCAGAAATGTGAGAAATAAAAAAAAAATTATGTTTTTCAAGCCACACAGAGTATGGTATTCTGTTATAGTGCCCCAAACTGTCTAAGATACTTCTCCAAAATCTTTGGCATCTGCCTCTGAAATTTGGCTCAAGTCTGAAAAGGAACTGTGAATTTACTATCTCAGTCACCTAATCATCCATTTTTGATGTAATTATATGGAGATTTATGTATTTAGTTGAATAATACTTTAGCTAACTGCTCACATGTTTTGTACTTAGGGACACTGTATAATATTAACCATTCTCGTAACTGAAGAACATGTCTCTTGGATGCCATATGTTTTTGTCACACAAACTGCATCTAACTGCCCATGACCAGTACCACATGGCTCCTTTATTTTAGGATCTTATGATACTCATAGCTATTAATGATATAAGTTTTATAATACCCTCTTTGACCATCACTCTGGACAACAAAGGAGAGCCACCACTGAACTTCTTAGCAATGCTGGTGTCCCTTTCACCAGTAAATTCCTTACGGTCTTGAAAACGGTGCATTCTATGGGTCTTTCCACTGAATATGATTATCTGGTTGGTATTCTGGGCTTATATAACATATTTGCTCCTTTCTTCTCACTTTTCTGAGTCTTTTAATCACTTCCTCCACCATCTGACAAAATATTTCTAGCATTTTAACCTAATTTTATATTGATTATCATTTTCTCAATGTTTTCATACCACTCTCATAATAAATTCTCAATATAGCTTGGCATTTTACCAGAGTGTTAAACCATAAGCCTTGACAGTCAGCCTCCGTGTGGGCAAAAAACTCAAACCACATACTAAGGTTATATATACAGATTAATCATGCTTTATAATTTCCTTTTCTTTTGCAGTTGATCCCATGCCCATGGCAGCCACTGATCTACTTTCTATCACTGTAATTTTGTCTTAATGGAATTTTATATTGATGGAAACACAGAGTATGTATTTTTTTTTTTTGTATTTGACTTACTTCACTCATCAAAAAATTTTTTGGATATTTTTTCATGTTTGTGAACTTACGCTATTTTATTTTATCAGTATTCAATTATTTGGATATACTACAATTTGCTAATCTATTCATCAGCTTATGGAAACATTGGATTGTTCTACTTTGGGGTTATTATGACTAATGTTGCTATGAATATTTGTTTTCACGTTTTCATTTTTCTTGGGCAAATATCTAAAGGTTAGATTTCTGGATCTTGAGGTTCATGTATATTTAACTTTAAAATTATATACAGTGTGTGTAAAAAGTCCCCATACAAAGGAAAAATTTTGTAAAATGAATATTTTGTAAATAAAGATACATTTAATTATAATTTCCCATTTTCACTATGTATGGTGACTTTGGGGACACCCTGTAAATGATTGCCTTGTTTTGATCTTAGGTGGGAAGCATACATCCAGAATGAGGTTGGTTTTAAGCTTTTATACATCATAAATTGATGTTAAATTTTATCAAATTAATTTTCTGCATTTGTTGAATTAATCACACATTTTTCTTTTAAGATGTTAAATCAATGATATGTTTTGGAGATAAATCTACTCATGCATGAGGTGTTATTGCTATATTTAGTTTGCTAATACTTTATCAAATGTTTTCATGAAGAATATGGTTCTGTAGTTTTTACTTTCTCGTAATGCCTTGGTCTTCATCTGACATCAGGTATTAATTTCCAGTAACTTATTTCTGTTGAAATGAATTGAAACCAAACATTCACTATGCCAAATCAAGTAAAAGCAGTCTTAAGTAGACAGAATGATAATAGAGGCCTAGAAATTACTAAACTGACAAAAATAAACTCAAGCAAAAACAATGCCAAATGGCATCAGTTTTGAAGCTCTAAAAGTGGCCTGGATTAAACTAATCTTTATTAAGTTATGATTTTAATCTTTTTTATATTTGGAGTGAGAAAATATGACTATAAAATTATTTGAACTACCAAGAAAAATATTCTCACAAATACATAAATGCATTCCTTTGGGATAAATCATAAATTTTTTTAATATTTATTAATTTAAATTTGAATGTGAATATTCTACATATCATAGTCAATGTTTCAAAAATATTTTGTATATTCAATTAAAAATAGAGTGGTTTATAATAGTTAAGTAATTTTTAAATACTAATGAATAGTACAAGTGATTATAAAAATTTCTTTCATGTAAACCTAATGTTTTACAATCCAGAATATGTTCAACCACTCTTTGAAATGTAGCATGCTCAGAAGTTTAGCATTTATTCATGTGTATATGCAGAAAAGCTTTCCTTACAGGTTTATTCCATTAGAGCATACTGGTGCTGTGCTATAAGGATAAAAACTTACAACAGAATCATGGACAAATCAGCCAATACATAAACTACATATCACACTGATTTTTTTCTATGACCCAGCCCCAACATTTTATAGAGCTACAATGAGAAATCCTTTGGATCAGGTGGAAAGAGGTAATATCACATTTCCTAATACATTTAAGACAGTAATTGATACCAATACATTTTCACTACGCACATCTTGTCTTCTGGAAATAGGCGGAAGGCAGCCAAAACGTACCAGATTGAGAATAAATTACATCTCATTTCCTAAATACCAAAAGGGGCCAATATACTGCAATTCCACACATATTTATCTTTGCATTAGCAATTCTGTAATAATATTTCACACGAAATATAGAAACTGTCCATGAGTGCCATTATTTAATAAAAAACATTAGAGTCAAATCTAGAATACCTTCCTTCTTTCTAGCCTCCTCAGACATAAAAAATTTTATAGCACGAATCCTTTTAGCAATGATCATACAATCTCCTGCTTATCTTCTATCACTCAAATTTCGTATCATTTTAATATAGCCTATGGAATTATATAATGTGCAGTGACATGTGTTTGGGTTTTTCGCTTATGAGGTTTTGTTGTTAAGAATATCAACATTCATTCCTTTTTATTTTTATATAATATTTCATTGTGTGAACATAGAACATTTCGTTTATCCACCATTGCATAGATAATTTAATGTTTCTTTAAAAAGAACTATATATGCATCTAAACATATGACTTTATCATATGATCTGTTAGTTTTTTCTGCTGTATTATTCTCCATAGTGGACATCCACATTTTACTTAACTTCAGTCATAGAAACCTAGATTACTGTTGACTCCCTGATATCGCTAATAACATTGGGATTAACATTGGGGTACATAATACTGAGGAATGTTAAGTTTTGTTTTTTTCTCAAATGCATATACCTACTCAGGAATACTGGGTAACAGATTATGTGAATACTTAATTTGTGTGTGTACTAACATATCCACATATAAATATATAGCTTAGCAGTAACATTGGACATTTCTATAAGATTTTTATTTTTTAAATAAAAATAGCTATTTAACCCACTAAAATAGCTAGATATGAAAAGACCAACAATACAATTGTAATTTCTCTTCATAATCCTACCAATATTTGACTCTATTCAGCTTTATAATTTAGATCAGATTAAATTGAAATATAAAATTATATTAATGTTCTTATTAACTTTCCAACATTATCCCTTTGATGATTTTAGATATTCATCAGACTTCACTGCCTGATACTTTCTCTGTCTGAAAACTTTGTTGATTGTGTCCTTCATTTAACTAGAACCTTACTGTAATGTAAACATACTAACTAATATTAATTCCAATAATCTTGGATTTTTTGAAGGATTGCTTCAAATGTATTATCACATTCTTTGGTTATAAGGATATTTTTCTACATTTCCTTCTACTAGATTAGGATAGTAACATAATGATGTAATGTGGACATACATTTTTATTTCACCTCAGTTTTCTAAACATCTTTCTCAATTGAGTGTTGGGCCACCTTTATCAAACTTTCTATATATTTACACTCATGTATATATACACATAATGCATATATACCATACATGCATAAATACATATATGATGATTTATATGTCATAGCTTAATAGCTAATATGGTAAATCATCCCTAGTTGCTTATAACTAGTATATATTGATGACTTTAACAAATATTGCTACTTTTATTGTGAAAGTTATCATCCATTGGGAAAAGAAGATAAGCAAATGACAAACAAGTACAAAATTAAAAATCAAAAGTTTCAGATGAATGAAGACAATGGCAATCTATAATAGAGAATAATACTTGGTAACCATACTTAGATATGATGATTGGAGAACAACATTTCAACATTTACAATTAAAATAAAATCTTGTTGGTATGGGTTCTTCTGTACTGTCAGTAATAATTGCCTGCAAAAAACTCTCATTTCTTGCATTATAAGCTAGCATTTTTTTTCATTTCATTTTATATTTTAATTATTTTTTATTTCAAAATCTTAAATGAGTATAAATTTCTTTGGTTACATGGATTGCTTTAGTAATGGTTAAATCATGGCTATTAGTGACCCATCACCTGAACAGTGTTCAATGTACCTGTTGGGCAGGTTGTTGCACCTCCTCTCTACCCCCTTGTTTCATTTCCACTGAGTTTCACTTCCCTCAGTGTACATGTGTGCTCATTGGTTAGTTCCAATTTAACAGCGGGTATATGTGGTGTTTGTTTTTCCATTCTTTAGATACTTTATTTAGGATAACTGTCTCCAGTTCCATCCAAATTGTTACAAAAGACATTAATTCATCCTTTTTATGGCTGACTAGTACTCCATGGTATACATACACTACATTTTTTTAATCTACTACTGAATTGATGGGCTTTATTTTACATCTTTGCAATTGTGAATTATGCTACAATAAACATTCTAATGAAGGAGTCTTTTTGATAAAATGACTTCTTTTCCTTTGAGTGGATACCCAGTAGTAAGATTGCTGGATGAAATGGTAGGTCTACTTTTAGTTCTTTACGGAATCTCTATATTGTTTTCCATAGAGGTTGTACTTATTTGTAGTTCCTCCAATGGTGTATAAGCATTTCTTTCTGCATCTATGCCAGCTCCTATTGTTTTTGGACTTTTTACCGAAAGCTATTCTAACACGGTAAGGTGAAATCTCATTGTGGTTTCAATTTGCATTTCCCTTTTGATTAGTGACGTTGAACATTTTTTCATATGTTTATTGGCCGTTTTTAAAAGCTCTGTTCATGTCTTTTGCCCACTTTATCATTTTTTTTTCTTGCCGATTTGCTTGATTTCCTTTTATATTTTGGTTATTAGCCCTTTATCAAATGTATAGCTTGTGATTATTTTCTCCCATTCTGTAGATTGTCTATTTGCTCTGTTGATTATTTCCTTAACTGTGCATAAAATTTTTAATTTAATCAAGTCCATTTTATTTATTTTTGTTGTCGCCATAATTGCCATTGGGATCGTAGTCATAAATTCTTTGAATAGTCTGATATCTAGAAGAGTTTTTCCTGCATTTTCTTCTAGAATTATTATGGTTTCATGCCTTACATTTAAGTCTTTTATCCATCTTGGATTAACTTTGTGAGGGGTGATAGGTGAGAATCCTGTTCCATTCCTCTGCATGTGTCCGTCCACTTTGCCCAGCACCATATATTGAATAGGGTTTTTTTTCCCTAGTGTATATTGTTGTCTGCTTTGTCAAAGAGTATTTGGCTATATGTTGATGGTTTTATATCTGGGGTTTTTGTTCTGTTCCATTGGTCTATGTCTTTATTTTTGTGTCCGTACCATGCTGTTTGGTTACTATAGCCTGTAGTAGTATACTTTGGAGTCTAGTAATGTGATGTCTCCAGATTTATTTTTCCTTTGACTATTCAGGCTCTTTTATGGTTCCAAATGAAGCACAGAATTACCTGTAGAGCTGTGAAATATGACATTGACATTTCGATGGGGATTGCATTGAATCTGTAAATCACTTTGTGTAGTATGGACATTTTAACAATGTCTATTTTACTAATCCATGAGCATTATTTGATTTTTCACCTGTTAACATCCTCTCCTATTTCCTTCCTCAGTGTTTCATAGTTCTTTTTGTAGAGATCTTTCATCTCCTTGGTTAAGTATATTCCTAGGTATTTATTTTTCTTTGTAGCTATTGTGAATGGTATTGAGTCTTTGATTTGACTCTCAGCTTGACTGTTATTGGTATACAGAAATGCTACTGATTTCTGTACATTAATTTTGTAACTTGAGACTTTGCTGAATTTATTTATCAATTCTGAGAGTCTCTTGGTCAAGTCTTTGGGGTTTTCTAGACATAAGACCATATTATCAGTGAAAAGCAATCATTTGACCTCTTCTGCCCCCATTTGGATACGCTTTATTTCTTTCTTTTGTCTGGTTTCTGTGGCTAGGACTTCCACTACTATGTTGAATAAAATTAGTGACAGTGGACACCCTTGTCTTGTTCCAGTTTTTAGGGGCAATGCTTTAAAATTTTCCACATTCAGTTTGATGTTGGCTGTGGGTTTGTCATATGTGGCTTTTATAATTTTAAACTTTAAATATTTTTAAAAGAATATAATTAGTTATTTCTCAAGGAAATATTAATTTTATTAAACATCTCTGAGAAAAATAATAAAATAGTAACATTGGCTTTCTTTTAGTCTGTTATATAAATGATTGCTAGAAAAACCTTTTTGTTTAAGAACATGGAACATGAGAAATGGTACTAATTTCCCAAGTTTGTTGAAATAAAAAAAAATGAAACTATGATGGGAATGAAAATGGTCTGACCAGAGAAAAATGTAAACATTAAGAAAAAATGTATTTAAAATATTAGTTTTTTACCTCTGTCTGTCACTGTGACTACTGGAGTCCTATAAGCTTTTACATCCTCATCCAGTTACATGGATAAAAACACTGCCAACAGTGTCTATCTTAAATGAAGATAGCTACGGTGCTATTCAAAGCTACCAAAATAAATCATAACTGATTGACAGCCTTCCTTAAATTCACCTGTCCTCCTTGCCACACATAAGTTATAGAATTTTGTTGTTATTCCACAGAGGTTTTATGAAATACTAAACCTTCAGCTTTTATTAATTGCATCCCTAATGTATCAGAAACTATATATTTTCAGGAACAACATGCAATCTTGTCAGAAAGACTGTTTCGTAAATTTGATTTTTCTATCTTAAGAGTGCTAGTTATTGATCCAAATGCCATAAACAACTTGAATTTAAACTTATTTCTCATTTATCTTCTATAGTTTTTCTTTAGTGTAGTGAATCAGGGGGAGTAACAGAAAGCATTTAGAATACTGAACTGCTGTAAGAACTGTTAATGGTAAATGTAGTGGCATAAATAACTATACAAGTAAAAGTGGTAGATATCTGGCTTAGTTACAATATTTAAATGCTTTGCTACTTCTTTGTAAATCTATCAAATACATTTATTTACATCTATCAGTCTTTAATGTTAATAACACTATGTCTTAATTTCCATAATATGTGTGTTTATAGAAAGACTTGCACGTGATGATTAGCAGCATCTTCCTTGCAAGAAGTCAATAGTACATTATTTTACAGGACAAGTAAAATGTGGTATTTCCAACATTAGAAAAATCCAGATACATACAGTCATTTTATACCATTGTTTATCTGTATTATTTCTAGCAATATTTGAATATTTCCAATATTGTAAAATTTTAAGTCATTTTTTAATCCCAGACGATTTGTAGTTGTACCAGGAATGCATTTATTTAATAGATTTCTTCCATAATTGACAACAAAAACTAAACCAAGAGATGCGCATTTGTTATTTTCTGTAGCATCTAAACATGTTTTGGATTTTAAAACATACAATTGTAAAACTGATAAAACTGAATTCACAATTGTGAATTACAGAAAATAATTGCATGCTCTCAATTCTAGCTGTGTCTTTTTTGACTGAAAAAGTATCTATATATATATTTTACTTTTTAAATACTGTTGGAAAACTTTAAAAGTGGGAATGTTAAAATGAGAAAAATTGTTACATGATAAAACAAAATGAAACTAATTGATAAAATGTATTATATGAGGTCAGAATGATTAAAAGTAAAGATTTCATGGTAAATCCAGGCTTTCATAGGTTTGTAGACTTTCTAAATAATTTCTTAACTTTCTCTTCTTATCTAATGTGATAAAAATTTTAAAATGGTCTGTTGGCCAGACATGGTGGATCACACCTGTAATCCTAGCACTCTTGGAGGCCAAGGGAGGAGGATCACTTGAGCTGAAGAGTTCGAGATCAGCCTGACCAAGAGTGAGACCCCATTTCTACTAAAAATAAAAAAAATTACTTAGGTGTGTGGCATAGCTCCAGCTATTTGAAAGGCTGAGGCAAGAGAATCATTTGACCTCAGGAATTTGAGGTTTCATTGAACTACAATGATGCCACTGTAACCAGGGTGACAGAATGAGACTCTTGTCTCAAAAAATAAAGTAAAATAAATAAGAAAAATTATTGATGGGGTCGTTTGTTTTTTTCTTGTTTATTTTCTTAAGTTCTATATAGATTCTTGTTATCTGTCCTTTATTGGATATGTAGAATGCAAATATTTTCTTCCATTCTATAGGTTGTCTGCTCTCATGATAGTTTCCTTGGCTGTGCAGAAGCTTTTTAATTTGATCAGGTCCCATTTATTTCTTTTTGTTGTTGCTTTGATTGCCTTTGGAGTCTTCTTCACAAATTCTTTCCCTAGGCCAATGTCTATAAGAGTTTTTCCAACATTTTCTTCTATAATTCTTATAGTTTCATGCCTTAGGTTTTTTTTTTTTGTGTGTGTGTGTGAGAGGTGAGAGATGCAGATCCTGTTTAAGTCTTCCACAATTTTCCCAGGACCATTTATAGAATAAGAATTCTTTTCCTCAGTGAATATTTTTGTCTGCTTTGTCAAAGATTAGACGGCTATATGAGGATGGCTTTGTATCTGTGTTCTCAGTTCTGTTCCATTGGTCTATGTCTCTGGTTTTATGCCAGGACCATGCTGTTTTAGTTACTGTAACTTTGTAGTATAACTTAAAATCTGGTAAATTGATGCCTCCCAATTTGTTCTTATTGCTTAAGATTGCTTTTGCTATTCAGGGTCTTTCCAGTTCCATATGAAGCATAGAATTATTTTTTCTAGATCTGTGAACAATGATATTGGTATTTTAATAGGGATTGTATTGAATCTGTAGATCACTTTGGGTAGTATCGACATTTTAACAATGTTGATTCTGCTGACCTGTGAGCATGGTATGGTTTTCACCTGTTGACATCTCTGTTATTTCCTTCCTCAGTGTTTCATAGCTCTCCCTATAGAGGTCTTTTACCTCCTTAGTCAAATATATTTCTAGGTATTTTATTGTCTTTTTTGCTATTGTGAAGTGTGTTGAGTCTTTGATTTGGTTCTCAGTTTGACTGTTGTTGGCGTATAGGAATGCTACTTATTTCTGTACATTGATTTTGTAACCTGAGACTTTCCTGAATTTGTTTATCAATTCTAGTAATCTCGTGGCAGTATCTTTGTCATGTTCTAGCAAAGAGTGATAGTTTGACCTTTTCTGCCCAATTTGGATGCCTTTGATTTCCTTCTCTTGTTTGATTGCTCTGGCTAGGACTTCCAGCCCTATGTTGAATAGAAGTGGTGACAGAAGGCAACCTTGTCTGGTTCCAGTTCTAAGCGGGAGTGCTTTCAATTTATTCCTTCGTGTTTTACTTAGAAAGACCTGTTAGCACTGACAAAGCCTCCCAATGTTTAAACATTTCTCTGTATCACAGAGCTGTTGGACATTTGGGATCACCCTTTGCTTTGTATCACTTTCTCCTTCAAAGAGAAAGAAAAGACAATGTTGCATAAGATGGAAAGGAATAACTTTATGAAACATTTGGATGATAGTAGACCCTACCAGCCTCCTTTCTCTACTTTCTCCTAAAATTCTCACTAGCTAACAATATTAGAGTATGGTTGACAATCATCAATGCAAAAATAGCAGAGAATTTGTGAAGAGATAAAGGATTAAAAAGGCAAATGCATTGACCTCTATCAAAAAATCACAAAACAACAAATGTTGGCGAGGATGTGGAGAGATAGGAACACTCTTACACTGCTGGTGGGACTGCAAATTAGTGCAACCTCTGTGGAAAAGAATTTGGAGATACCTCAGAGAGCTAAAAATAGAAATCCCATTCGATCCAGCAATAGCGCTATTAGGCATCTACCCAAAAGAGCA
>CAUYSK010033469.1:0-67762 GCA_963575035.1 Avahi laniger
CTTTAAGAAACAATGGTGACATAGCACCTCTTATATACTCCTGGAAAGGGCTGGAACACATTCTACTAAGCAAGGTATCCCAAGAATGGAAAAACAAGCACCACATGTACTCACCATCAAATTGGTATTAACGGATCAACACATAAATGCATATATAAGAATAACATCTATTAGATGTTGGGCAGCGCGGAGGGGGGAGCTGGGGGGAGGGGACGGGTATATGCATACACAAAGAGTGCAATGCGCACCACCCAATAGGAATGACATATTTGAAACCTGGACTGAGGGGGCGAGTGGGGCCAAGGGCAACACACGTAACCTAAACATCTGTACCCCCATATTATGCTGAAATAAAAAAAAATATTGTACAGTGGTTAGAAAACTGCATTGAGCAAAATATAAAAAGGTTAATTAATCAGAACAAAGCAGGTTTTAATCCAAGAATACAAGTCTGATTTTACACTGAAAAATGAATCAGTGTAATTTCATCTTATTAATAAGAGAAAGGGAAATAAGCACACGATGACATCAATAGATGCAATAATAGCATTTGCCAACATCTATTTATGATAAAAATCACTCAGCACACCAAACATAAAATGGTACCACTTCACTCTGATAATGATCATATATGAAAAAAGTTAGAGCTAATACATCACTTACTGTTTTAACACTAAGAATAAGAAAAAGATACTGTCCTATAGTTTTGCTAAATGTTACCAACAGAGAAAACTAGGCAAGGTGTACACAGCATCTCTTTTCTCACAACTGCATGTGAATCTTCAATTATATTTTTTTAATAATTAAAAGAAAGCAATTTTGACCCTAACTCCCACAAAAAAATAAAAGTCACTTCCAGGTAGATTATAAACCTAAATGTTAAAAAGTAAAACCATAAAGCCTCTTGAAGATTTAATGAAAAAATATTTTTATGTTCTTAGGGTAGATAATAGTTGCTTTAAAGAAACACAAAGAGCAATAATCGCAAGGGAAAATATTGAAACATTGGAATTCATTAAATTAAAAGATCCTTTTTATCAAAATAGACATTAAGATAATGAAAATAAAAGCCACACAGTGGGAGAAAATATCTGTGGAACATTCACTGACAAAGATCTTTTATCAGTAATAACACCAACCAATAGAAATATAATGTGAGCCACATCTCAATTCTGATCAGCCACAGTTCAATTCCTTGATAACCATATGTCATTACTATCTACCATATTAAACGGCACAGATTCAGAACATAAAAGTAACTCCCATAAATCACTAAGAAAAGTCAGACAATCCAATCTTATAATATATATAAAAGACTGAAATATGCACTCTGAGAAGGGGGTATAAAAATTAACAACATAAAATTTAAACCACAATGTGGTATAACTGCACATCCACACAAATGACAACAATAAAAATTATGAAAACTACCAACTTTCAGCAAAGCTTTGAAGCAATTGGACCTCTTATGCCCTGCTTGCTGGAACACAAATTAGCATATCCCTTGGGAAATATTGTGTGTTAAAATCTCATAAAGCTGAATGTACAAATAACCTGTTATGAAACAATTCCACTCCTAAAGAAATGACTAATGAGAGATGCAAGAGATATGTATGGAAAGGTTATTATTAGTTTATAATTTCCCCAATCTGGAAACAACCCATCTGCCCATTAACGGTAGAATAGTTAAATGAGCAGTGATGCATTCATGTAATTAAATACTACACAGCAATGAAAAATAAATAAACTGTTACTATGCACAATAGCACAATCTTAAGTGAAAGCAGCTAGCAGAAATGGTACCTATTTTTGATTTCCTTTTATGGAAAGCTCAAAAGTAGGTAAAGCTAATTTATTTTGATATAAACCAGAATAGTAGCTCTCGTTAGGTCGGGTAATGACTGGAAAAGGTCATGAAGGAGGTCTGAGTGGTAACAGTGTTTTATTTCTTGAACCACATGGTGATTGTACAGGCGTATTTACTCAGTAAAAATTCATTGACTTATACATGTATGATTTGTACACAGTTTTGTATCTATGCTGTATTTCAATCAAATTTGCTTACTACGCTTAGAATTTTTTTTTATATGACTTTAATCAGTTTCTACAACGGCTTCTCTTCTGATATTTCCAGTGGTGCAATTTTCCAAATCACTCTATCCAATGCTGCTGGGACTTACTGTACTGACCTACAATCAAAGCTGTCAGTGTTCAATTAAAACCAACAAAGAGCATAATGGCTAAGCAAAATCAAAATTGTCAAGACCTTATTATTGCAATAAAATATGCTAAGAATCACGTACTGAATTTCCCAGACTGCATGATTAAAATGTTTGCTAATTTTCAAGACAATTTACCAGAAATTGCTGAAGAAGAACTTAATGAAACTGTGGCTGAAGGTAAATCAAAAGAATCCAATGCGCTTCTCAAAAGAAAAGGAGAGCACTCTCCAGCTGGCAAACAGCTTTGACCACATTTGATACTTAAAGAACTCTCAAAACCTAACTTTAATTTATTCTAACATTGACATGCTGGAAAAGCACCTCACAGATCTCAACAACTTTAAAGAAACTTAACATACTAGACTGTAGGCAGGGAAAAGATAGGCACATATTTTTGTGAGAGAATTGAAAATGAATTTTCTTAAGGAACAAACAGCAATTAGTTTTCAAACTCATATTGTAAATCGCAGTCATTATGTTATGCTCTGGTGTTTCATTGTAACCACATGTTCTTGTACCCTATTTCTAATTCATTGCTATTTCAATGGCATATTCATTAACCTCAAGTGATTTTAATATGCATTCCTTTATTCATTCACTCATCGATTTATTGATGCTGTCTTAGATACAAATGCATGCCAGATTCTAGGATGTATATCATTATATACATGTGGACAAATATGCACATCTGTAAGAGAAATGGAGAAAGGAAATGAGGTACAGTGACAGCTAACAGCAGGTCTAGGAAGCTACCTAGTGTTACAGAAAACCTCACTGACATGAAATTTAAGTCAGAAAATAAAGGATTCCAATGAAGCCATAGATAAAAATTAGGATGGTAGGAGTCCGTGGGGAGACAGAATGGGGAAAGGAAGGAAGAATACTCCAAGCAGAGGAAACTGAGACAGGACAAGAGTTTTGAAATTGAAGGAAAGTCATAATAAATATACAATAGAGGATCTAGTAAAGAAATTATCTCCCACTAAAAAAGAACAAAAAGTTGGAAAATAGTCTTAAAAATAAACACTAAATATTAATTTATTGAACAATTATGATTTGTGGTATAAATATATTGAATAGACAGAGACTTGGAAAATAGAGTGGGGAATTGTTAACGTGCCAAATCCTAATTTTTTGTAAAGGGAGATCATTTAATAGTGTCCAAATCTGATAACTCAAGAAAACAGTATAAACACAATTTTGAAATATGAAAATAAATTCACAAGAAATATATTTGTACATGTCTCAATAAAATAATATTAATGTATTAAATGTGTTTATCAACACTATTCTGTATTATGCCTCAGAATTTATACTTTTATTCTTCCAACCTTATGGGAAATGATTTTTATTAATACACTTTTAATAGCTATTGATGGATTTGAATCATAGGTCTACCACTTACTAATTGCATATGGTAGGCAAATTATTTAGCTTCTCTAGCCTCAGTTTACTTATATCATATGTAGTATATTGCCACTGGACTCATAAATAATTGTCAGTAAAAATTTTAAAAAATACAATCAAAGCACTGTGGTGCCTAGTGTGTGTGTGTGTGTGTGTGTTGTGTGTATGATTATATATAGTTTGATAATTACACCAAAAATAATATTTCTTGGCCTATTGTTGGGCACATTCTGTCAACAACAATAATTTTGAAATTATTTTTAAGCACTGGGCATCCCTTGCATGTTCACAAGTCAAACAGAAGTTTGTTTACTGTCAACATCAAAATTATCTATTTAAAAGTGCTGCTTGTCATAAACACAGCTAGCATGATCATAACAGTCTGGCCAACATACGTACTTGACCTTTTATCTTGTGATGGTCTTGCTAAACTTACTAGTTTTATTAGGTTTTTGTAGATTCTTAGAGTTTTCTACATGGATGATCATGTTGCTGCAAATAGTTTTCTTTCTTTTTTTTCTCAATCTGTATGCTTTTTTCTTTTCTTTTTCTTGCCTTATCATACTGGCTAAAATTTACAGTACAATGTTGAATAGATGTGGAGAGAATGGACACATGCACTTGTTATCTATGTTAGAGAGGGTAGACTTTCAACCATTAAGTCTAATGCTAAATATGGTTTTCATAGCTGATGTTTTTAGGCTGATAAAATGTCTATTTCTAGTTCTTTGAGAGTTATTATTATTAATGGATGTTCACATTTTTTCAAATGTTTTTTTCTGTATCTATTGAGATGATTATGTGTTTCAGGTTTTTTAGTCTGTTGATTTGTGGAAGAATGTTGATTTTTGCATGTTGAACTAACCTTACATTCCTTACAATTTACTGGGTCATGATGTATTCTTATCTTTATGTACTGCCAGATTTAATTTGGTTATATTGTATTAGTAATATTTGTGTCTACTTTACGAGAGATATTGATCTGTATTTTTCTTATAATGTTTTGGTCCAGTTTTTGTATTAAGGTAATTGTGGCCTCATTGACTTAATTGAGAGGTATACTTTCCTTCTCTGTATTCTAGAAAAGTTTATATGAAGTGGATATTACTGCATCTTTAAATATGTAATAAAATTCACCAGTGACTACATCTGAACCTGAAGTGGTTTTTTGTTTGTTTTGTGAAGAGCTGCCTTTAAATATAACCTATTTAGTAGACAGAATTTTTTAGATTCTATATATCTCTTAAGTTTGGTAGATGGGTTTTTTAAAGAATTTATCTAATTCATCTAAGATATCAAATTTATTGGTATAATGTTCATAATCTGCTTTTATTATCTCATAAAGTATGCATGATTTCCCCTATTTCATTGCTGATATTGATAATCTGTGTCTTCTCTCTTTTTTCTTGCTCAGTCAAACCAGAGGTTTATATTTTTTTTCAGAAAACTAGCTTTTGGCTTCACTTCTTTTCTCTGTTGCTTTTTCCAGTTTCAATTTATGTGATACCTGCTTTTATATTTATTTTTCCTTTTCTTCTGTTTACTTCATGTGTAATTTGTTATTCCATTTCTAGTTTCTTGAGGAAACATAGATTATTGTTATGAGATCATGTTTTTCCCCTAATATGAGCATTTAATGCTATAAATTTCCCTCTATGCACTATTTTGGAGTCTCTCACAGTTTTGATATGGTAAATTTTCATTTTTTTGCATTCAATCTAGTTTCTAATGTCCTTTGTGGTTTATTTTTCCATCATAATGTATGCTATTATTTAATTTTTAAATATTTGTATATATACCAGATAATTTTCTGTTATTAATTTCTAGCTTTATTCTGTTTTTTTAAGTGAAAATACTTTGTGTATGTGTATATATTATGTATAATATATATTATACACAATATATAATCTTTAACTATATTGAGACTCATTATGGCTCAGAATATGCTCTATCCTGATAAATATTTCATTTACACTTAAAAAGAATATGCATTCTGCAGTCGTGTGGAGTGTTCTGAATGTGGTTGATAGTACTGTTCAGTTCCTCTGTTGTCTTACTTTATTCAATCAATCACAGAGAGATGAGTATTGAAGTCTTCACCTGTAATTGGATTTGTCCATTTATCTTTCTTTCAGTTTCATCAATTTTTTATCTATTTTGAACTATTATTCACTACATACACATTTAATATTGTTATTTTTTTTGTATCATTAACCCATTTTTCTGGTAATGTTCCTTATCATAAAGTTTATTTTTTCTGATAATATAGCTACTCCAGTCTTCTTTCAACTAGTGTTTGCCTGGTATATTTTTTATTCTGTTGTCTTTATCTCAATCTTAATATTTAATATTTAATATGGATTTCTAGTAGACACCACCTAGTTGGGTGTTGCTTTCTTATTCAAGCTGAGTCTGACATTATCTGTCTTTTAACTGGGTGTCTTAAATCATTTACATTTAATACAACATAATTATTGATACAGTTGGATATAAACTACTATGCTGCTATTGTTTTCTAATTATCCCTCTGTTCTGTATTCCTTTTTCTTTCTTTTTCTTTCCTTCTTTTGGATTGAGTTTTTTTTCTTTTTTCTTTTTGTTTTGGACTGAGTATTTTTTAAAGGATCTATTTAATAGCCATTGCGAGGTGATATATTTATAACTTGTTTTATTGTCATAGAGGCTGATCTAGGGTTCAAAATATATATGGTGAACTTATCATAAGCTATTTTCCAATAGATTTATAGTATAAAACTTTACAATGTTGTACTTCCATTTCCTCCTTCTCATTTTCTGTGCTATTGCTGTTATACATGCTAATATATTGTATGTTAGAAACACAATACATTGTTACTTATTTTTTGTATTAGAAGGTCAAGTATTTTATGAAACTATTAAATTGGGAAAAATTGACTTTTAGATTTGCAAATTTTTAGCATTTCTGACCTCTTCATTTCTTTGTATACATTTATATTTCTATGTAGTATTATCATGTTCTTTCTGCCTAAAATGGGCATATCTCTTCATATGTTCTCCCTAGCAGATTTTTTTATCTTTATTTTCTTTAGTTTAAAGGTCTTGAGAATATAACAGATGTGAATTTGGAAAGAGAAATACTTTAAGATATGATAATTAAAGAAATCCACAAATTTGGTAAGTTTTCCAAAATCAGACCTGAGTCAAGTCTAGCCTTCAATATTATAAATAAATTTTAAAACCAGCAGTATTATAAAAACTACAGCAAACGACAGGCTTAAAAAAATGTCTGTAACAGTACAACAGGTGACAATGAAATGTAAATAATCAACCATATAAACATTTTATCATGACATGACCAGTAATGTTTAGTGATTTAATTAGGAACAGCCCTGTTATACAATGTGGGGAAACAGCTCAGTCTTCATTAAAACACATCAAGACAATTAAACTAGGGATGATATTGCAATCTTGAAATTAAACCACAGTTGTTAGCATTGTATCAGCTTGAACTGGCCATGTGTGCCTCCTTCTTAGGAGGGCATTTTTGTACATGTTTCTCTGTAGCTATACTTTATATCAAAGTGAGATCAAATGGAGAGTTCGGATGCACACTACTCAGGGGTTTGCGAAGGTCCATTTGGCTCACATTCTAACAACTGAAGCACTTCAAGGAAAATTTCAGGTCACCTATGATCAACACCTGCCAGGAATCCAGCCCAGTTGTGATAGAGCCTCAGAGTCTGGACTGGAGCCACCAAAATACAGAAAAATGGGGAAAAAAAAGAGCACGGATTTTCAGATTTGTTTTATTAAACTTCAGAGGGCTATAGATGGAAAAAATATAAAGAAAATCTAGAGATTAGAGGAAAATGAGAGATCAGGAATATATTAAAATAATTTTGATGACTATGTATTTAAGACGATATGGAATCACTTGTGTGGCTCAGGATTATTTGTGATAACTTATAAAGCTGTGCTTTCAGCAAATACAGAACTCACTTGATTATACTGGCAAATAAAATGGAAAACTTAAGTGGTAATCTGGTTAATAAAATCTTCAAGAAAGGTCACAATGGATATAACAGGGGAAAGTTATTTGGGGCGTTTTCTTTCCTGCCACAAGATTCTCAGTGTTACATCAAAGGAAATGGAATTAGTTCCCAAAAAATGACCTAGAAAATCCAAATTAAGACGGTAGATAACAGATTCTGAATAATTCAGATAATGCATCCTTTCCTCTGGACTGCACATGTACTCATAGCACATTTTGATTTCTTTTTAGCATGTTACAGATTTCCCATTTAAGACTGCAAATTTCTTTAGAACTGGAATAATGCTCAGTCCATGCTGATATCCTCACAACTCCCACCTACCTACCAAACACAGTGTGTGTCTCCTATTGTAGCATGCTCTCCTAATAATTTATAGCATTGTATTGTTCAGTACTGCTCTAGAGTACTGTGTATCTAAAATACCATTAGCAACATTTAAAAACTAATATGGTCAAAAGCATCTATGATGTTTAGGAGAAAAAAATAATGCTATGCATTGGCTGGTTAAACATATTAACTAAGTCCACTATATACAAGACATAATATTGGAGTTATAATTTTAGATTTGTACAACATATAACTACAACTAGTACATGGGTTCTTAAATATCCCCTGATATGTACTTTCTGTTAAGCCTGAAAAGTGTGATTTAAGTGAATCACACTCAAAAAATACTCACATCACCTCAACTCTCAGGATAATTTGTTCAATTTCTCTTCTGTATTCAATGACCTCATTATCCAAGAGCTGGAGCTGAAATTTCACTTACTATCTCTTCAGGATCTTCCCCATTTATATGATATAATGCATAATTTAAATGCATGAAGGTATATTATCCCCTTGAAAGCTTCTGAAGTTGAATATACAAATATTGAAGCATCCTTAAACAATTTGCTTTTACTGTATCAACACTCAAATTGAAGTAGAAAAAATTTAAGTGGTCAGCTATCTATATATTTTAAGGATATTGAAATGTATTTTTCAAGTGTGGAAAGATGTTCTTTGTCCCATAAAGTGTTTCTCTAATATCAAAGGCTGCTTTTAAGCAACAATTATTTTTTCTCTAGAACAATCTTAAGAAGTTGCCATAACTTCAGTTCAGGGTCTAGCTTTATAGTTTTGGAAAAGAATATGACTGGAATATGCAAGTTATATTGATCTTGAGTGATTTCAATGTTTATAGCAAAGCACACTTAATCTAATGTGACATAATCTTTTACTGCTAAGACAACTTACTGTGCATGTCACCATCCACAACCCTCAGGGGCAGATAATTAGCAGTTCAGAAGGAAGAGATGATCTATCAAACATAAAAGACTATTTCAAAGAGGTAATCAGTTCTCAACAGATTCTGGATTGAATAGGAATAAACAAAGATATGTTTTCCTTTATGTTTAAATAAACTTTATCCTTAATTCTCAACTTAGTGTTTGTTGTATTATGTAATTTTTACAATGGACTGACATATAAATAAAACACAATTTTTGAAGTATATCCACCTTTTCATTCATTTTGTGTTTCCATTGTTTTCCTCTATAAACAGAGACCGCAGAGTCAATCTGATAGTCATGAAGTACATTTTGTATAAGTGTTTATACTCTCCTTGGCATAATATTTTTTCTTTTTTCAGACTCATCAAAATGGTCAATGTCACCAAAGAGCAAATTTGCAAATGCAGCTGTTCTACATAGCAATACATATGACTTAAAATACTAATGTCTTCTAAACCTGCTGTCCCCAGCCTCGCAGCTGCAGACCCATACCAGTCCCTGGCCTGTTAGGAAGTAGGCCACACAGCAGGATGTAAACAGCAGGCAAGCAAAGCTTCATCTGTATTTACAGCTTCTCCCCATTGCTCTCATGACTGCATAAGCTCTGCCTCCTATCAGATCAGCTGGGGCATTAGATTCTCATGGGAGCAGGAACCCTACTGTAAACTGTGCACGCGAGAAATCTAGGCTACGCTCCTTATGAGAATGAAATGCCTGATGATCCGGGGTGGATCTGAGTTGGTGATGTTAACACTGGGGAGCAGCTGCAAATACAGATTACCATTAACAGAGAGGTTTGACTGCACAATAAATGTAATGCACTTGAATCATCCTGAAACCATCCCTCCCTATCCCCGGTCCATGGAAAAATCGTCTTCCATGAAACTGGTCCCTGGTGCCAAAAAGGATCAGGACTGCTGTTTTAAATATTCAGAGTGAGATGATATAATTCCAAGAAAACACTTTTTCCCAACAATAATGTGATTTAAAAGTTTAGGTCTTTCAAAAAACATTCAATGTATTCAGGATATCATCGACAGCAAAACGTCAATAAGTGCTTTTTACTGTTTCCCAAGATACATTATTAACTTGCTCAGGCTTCAGTAAGCAAAATACTATGTATAACGCACTATGTATTTGGGGAACACTATGTATTTGTAGGAAATAGAATTCTTCTTTTTATTTTGCAGTCAAGACATGGTAGGTATAAGATCAATACATATGCATCAAAAGTTAGATATATAATATGACTGATAGAAGAGCAATCACTAAGTTCTTAGTGCAACAGTAGCTCACAGAAGACAGATTAGCTTCATCACTAACTGCACTAAGTCCTGTGATTTGGCTTAAATATTGGCTGTTTTTAATACAGATTGACCATATCCAACCACTGTTTCATCTTCATACTGCTTCATGTATAAATCCAGAGTCAGGAAAACAGCATAGAAAATTCTGAAAAATGCAGAGCTGGTCAACATCTCCAGTATGCAGGTTTTCCTCTATTGACACTTCCTCCTAAACCTTGCTGTTAATAAATATCATTATGTATAACGTCCATTTTTAAATATTAGAAATCTTTACAAATGTTCCAGATGTGCCAAGGGATACCCATCACCCATAGCTTTCTAAAGCCTGGTGTTGGAGGTTTGTTCTTTTTTTAAAAAAAATATAATTAGCTTTTATTTATGATTCTATAATTGGTCAACACCTCATTTTTTTCTAGTTTAAATTTTTACTTTAAAATATACATCTTTTGATTTTGTTTTATCACTACAAGACAAATATATGCAATAATCTATAGAAACTTGGTAGTAGTCAATCAGCAGGGTAAGTTAATTTTGAACACCACAAGTATATACCATAAAAATATTTTAATACAGGCATGCTGGTCCAAATCTATAATTCTAGCTACTCAGGAGGCTCAGGTAGTAGGAAGAACACTTAAGCTCCAAAATTTGGGGCCAGCCTAGATAGCATGGTGAGACTCCCCCAACAATAAATTTAAAGACATTTTTGTGCATGTGCATATATTATATAATTGTGATTATCTTTAAAAGTCAATTTAATGATATATTTCTGAATATATATTTTTATTAATTGACATAATAATTCTACATATTGGTGGGGTACCATGTGATATTTTGATACATGTACACAATGTATAATGATTAAATCCAAGTAATTAGCATATCCGTCACCTCAAACTTTCATCATTTCTTTCTGTTGGTAACATTCAAAATGCTTTCTGACTCAGAATCTCACCTCCTCCTTTTTGTTCCTGAGAAAAAATGTTTATGTCCGGATCCTTGACCACTTAGGATGAATAATTGTGTCCCAAGAGGCTCTTCCATATCATGTCTCACATACTTTATCCCCTAAAAATTTGGGAAGAGAATATAGTTGGACAGTGCTGACAGTCATATCCAGTTCATGTCTGGTTACAAGCAACATTCTCAGTCTGGATCATTTCTCTGGAATCATCTCAGAAACTGTCCAGGAATTTTTAAGGCCTGTCCTATCCGTTCACTGAACGTATCTTAAACTTCAACACTGGGTTGACATCACCAAGACGGCTAATTAGAGGTGCCCAGTGTCCATTCCCCTCCACCAAAAAGGACCCAAACAACAAATAAACAGAACTAGAGTGTCTGATAGAGAATGTTAGAGTGCAGCAGGGGCTGGTGGAGACCCTGAGGGACATGGAGTCTCAGGATGATCACATAAAAAAAGGAGCTAAGTATCCTGCCACTGCCACCATATCTCCCCGGTCAGGATCACCTCAGAGCCAGGAAAAACTTGCCTGTCTGAGGAGAAGATAAGTGAAAGATGCCCAGCAGCTACTATTAATATTAATGCTGCAAATACTTGGAGTTGTTGCTGCTGTAGGATCTCGCAGTTCTCACAGGCCCTGAGTCCAGTTCAGGGAGCTATCAGAAGATCACATTGCTGCATTGCTTCACAGAAGATTCATTTTACCTGATTAGGTCCCTAGAATTTTGCTCTCCACTCTGTTTCAGGAAACCATGTAAGGCATTAAGGCTCCTCAATACCTCTAACAAGAGTGAAACTTGGAAAGAAGGAGCCACCTCTCCAGTCCCACCACACGCATACCTCTGTGCAGTGTGGCATCCAGAGAGCTCCGTCACCAATCACCAACCAGGCTTCTGAGCAGCAGGTGAGTCCACAACTTGGGGCAGCTGGGAGAGAGGCCACTTCTCCACAAGGGAAGCAGGCCAATCATTCTATCCTGCAGAATCTCACTGACAGACAATATGACTCCTGAGGAACTCAAAGTACTAACAGGTAAGTTTTTAAATTTCATGAGTGGCAACACTTCCTTCAGGAGCAGACTGGGTCCAAAATGTAGTTAGATTGGTGACAACTATTACCACACTGCATTGTCTACTGCATCATATTTTACAGAACATTTATTATTTTATTAAAACTACCTAGAACATGAACATTCACCCCTTTCCCTGATTTTACCAATGATTTCCAAGCAAAATATACTTTTTCAGTAAAGATACAGTGTGGCATGAACATAATGAAATTGTCTAACTTTCTGGGTTGAGCCAAGAACTATGGGGCTTCAGAGTGTCTTCCCTTGATCAAGATTGGATTCTCTCCTTTCACATGCTGCCCCCAACCCCGAATGACACTGCTGCCAACCCTCTACCCCTGCCACTAACCACACTCCAGAGACTCTTCTACCTTTGAAGGAAGGACAACATTCATAGAGATTCAGCTTCAGTGAATACGATAAAGGAAACTAATGGAGAATAGCTTCATTTCAAAGTTTCCAAATTTATTTCTTTATGGTGAGCAAATAAAGCATAGATTGTTCACGGGGTGAAATGAAGTGTGAAAACACATCTGAATCTTTGAAACACTGCCACAAATGATAGCAAAACAACTATGTCAATAAGATTTAGAGACATATTGCAATCTATGCCACTGTGGTCCACTCTATGTGAAAAACAGAACACAATTACAGAAGCTAAATAACATTTACTTAACATTTATTAGCTTCTTACTGTGTACCAAGCTCTGGGCTAAACTCTGGGGATTGAAAGCAAATAGAAAACAACCGCTTTCCTCCAGGAGCTCACATTCTGTTGGTCTGTTGGAGACAGATAATTAAATGGACAATTAACAATAGTGTAGTAAGTGCTATAAAGAAATCATATACAAGGGATTATAAAAGCACAGAGGAAAAAGTCCCCCAAACTGCTCATCTTTTAGAAAATAAAAGAATCACCTCCTCCAAAAAGGCTTCTAAAACCAAAATTAAACAAACAAACTGCAAAAACAAAAAGCCAATATTGATTGACTGTTTACTCTGTTTCAGGCACACTGCTAAGCACTTGACATAGATCATCTCATTGAATCCTCACAACCCCTTCTTTGTATGTGGGCTCCTATTATTATCCCCATTTTACAATGCAAATAATGTTAGCATTATAAATTATCACAGAGGTTCAGAAGTTGTTAATATTCCCATGGTCCCCTAGCTCTTTTTATTATTGTAATGTTTACCGTAGTCTATCCTAAATAAAAGATTTTTAAAAAATTTTTGATATAACTCCTCAATTGTAGTTTACACTTCTATTAATAGAAGGCAATAATCTGTGTCTAATTCCAAAATAATGAAATGTACATAGTAAGCACTCAATAAATTTTCATTTAAATTTAATGGAATCAAGTGGAAATGGTCCTAATCTTTGTTGTTAAATGGCCATTGTATAATTTTTAGGTCTGAGCTACAGAAGAATGGAAGAATGAGAACTGGAATAACCAAACTTGAATATAATATCCACTATAACATAATGAGTGGACACTGAAGAGGTACAATAGCAATAAAAAAACTTTTACAATAAAATCTTGTCTGATTTTCTTACTATTCACATTGTGCTTTGGCCCTGCCACACTTAAGCTTCACCCTCAGGATATGTCTCTGCATCCATATTGTGTTTCCTATATTAAAATTTATTTTGTTATATATTATTTGTGCAAATAGAGCCCATCTTGGAATGCTAGCTTCATTTCTCTGGAGTACAGAAACTATTTTTGGACTGCTTTTTCTCTTCTGCAATGTCACCTCCTAGCCTTGTGTTCACCTATGTATTATTCAATTGCAGATGGATAGAATAAGCATTCCTGAGTTTCAGAATCTGGAACCTTCCAATACTAGTGCTGCCTGCTCATGAACGGGACCACCCATGATCTTGAACTTCCTCTCCAGCTGTCATAAGCCCTCAATTATGTAAGTAAGTGGAACATTAAAGAATGGAATTGGTAGCATGACCTCATTTCATGTTCTGTTCTCCCTGAAAGTGGAGGAAAGCAATGGCAGGAAAGGCAAGAAATGGTTGGTATATTTCTCACTCTTAAGACCAGTTACAGTCACAAAAAGAACAATAAAATTAAAAAAAAAATAGAATTAGTATAAATGGCAATGCTCACTTTAATAGTGCTCAGGTTGTGATTATGATGCCAAAACTTTATAGAACCAATAGATTTCTTTCTTCTTACAAACTCTATCTTCTTGTGTGCAGATGAAGACGATAGGGAAATGGCTACAGCAATCCCAGCAAAGAAATTTCATAGCTGAAAGTTTCACACAGAGCTTCCAATCTTGCAAAGAAGGAAGAGTTGAAAAACTAAATCACTGAGGGAAAGTAGGCTCTTTGCTCTTGAGTTATTTGTGCCAATTTTGAGCATACCTTTTAATTTTTATAGAAAATGCTGTAAGAGATAATTACTTTGCTATTATCTATGTAATACTGGCCATGCAAATTATCTTCTTATAAATTTCTAATTTACCAAAGCAAGTGGCTTATGTTTCTCTATTACTTAGAATTTCATTACTAACAAAGGTTTTACCCAGGTTTATCCTGACAAATAATAAAGGTAATAATAACAGGAGAGTAATGTCAGCAAGATGGTAGAATAGGAGCTTTCAGTCTTCATCTCCTTAGAGAAACAGCAATTTCGACCACTACCTCTAGATGAGGTACATTTGTGGGAACCCAGGAGTCTAGTGCGGTCTCAGCACCCCACTGAAGCAAAAAGTCTGATAATAGACACTTTGAGAATATAGGAAGAATAGTTTCATTTTATGCATATCATTTCTCCCTAAAGATAGTACAGATCTGTGCCAAGAGAAATCCCCTCAGCCTGAGATTTCTCCCATGGTAGAAAGTGAAACCATAGTGAGTACCTGGATTCTTCAGCCCTGTGGGACAATTCTCAAGAGGGCTACATTTTATTCACCCCATAAGAACACTGAGGGGATAGACATAACTAAACAATCTGGGAGCAGCAAGGAGCTGAGCACTGGACTATGTAACTTTACAAAGAGCCACAGATTCAACTAACTACTTCATAGATTCCACCAAGGGTCCACCCACAAGTCTCATAGCATGCATCATCTGTGGACATATTCAACATGCACCCAACACTCTATGAGGTGGAATACTACCACCTCATCTGGCACCCAGAGTGCCCCTACAGACAGTATGTGCAAGCCTCTGCAGATTGTGTGTGATCCCATGAAGGTAGGTAGCTCAAATCTGTGGGACTAGGAAAAGGCACAAAACGTTGAACAATTGAGGGGACTATCCTGGGAAAAAAAATATAGGAGACTCCCAGCACCTGGCCAGGCTTTGTAGGGTTGAAGGAAGAATTACAATCTCAAGACACACCCCCACACTTCTTGCAAGGGTGAATAAAAGGAGTCGAGTGGGGTAATCCATAGAAAAAGTCTCAGAGAATTCCAGAATCCCTAGCTAGTTTGACTAGGTCTTTTTCTCCTGACCCAGTCAGTAAAGACTAGCAGAGGTGAGAGGTTCTTCAAATATAAAGACACCGAGACAAGAATTCACAGAATAAAAAGAATCAAGGAAACATGACATGAAAAAAGGAACAGAATAATTTTATCTAACTGACCACAAAGACATGGACATCTCTGAATTGCCTGACAAAGGAATTCAAATAATTGTTTTAAGCAAGCTCAGTGAGCTTCAGGAGAACAAAGATATAAAACTCAATGTAATAAGGAAAACAATACAGTAACAAAATTAGAAAAGCAATAAAAAATAGAAATCATATAAAGAAACAATCTGAAAATGTGGAGCTAAAAGATACAATAAATAAAATGGAAATTGAAAAGCGAGCTTTAGTAGCAAATTCAGTCAAGTAGAAGAAAGAATCTGTGAACTCAAGGGTAGGTCAATTGAAATAATCCAGTTAAAGGAGAAAAAGAAGAATCAAAAAGAGATGAAAACCTATGGGATATATGGGACACGATCAACTGAACCAATGTACACATTATAGGAGTCTAAGAATAAGAAAAGAAAGACAGGAAGAGTAGAAACCTTATGGTAAGAAATAATGATTGAAAGCTTCCAACATCTTGGGAAGGATGTGGAAAACCATATCTATGAAATTCAAAATTCCTAAATAGTATCAACCCAAAGATATACTAAGACACATTATAATCAAATTTTCAGAAGTTAATTTGTGTGAATTTTGCCATAAGGTGTTAGAGAAAAGAGGTTCATCATATACAAGGGAAGAACAATAATGCTATCAGTGGATTTTTAAGAAGAAATATTGTGTAGCAGAAAAGAATTGGATGGTATATTAAAAGTGCTAAAAGAAAAAACCTACAAACAAAGAATTTTAAACCTGGAAAAGCTGTCGTTCAAAAGTGAAGGAAAGATAAAGATTTTCCCAGACCTCCCTGCCTCCCACCCAGATAAAAAGCTGAGGAAGTTTTACACTACCAGATATTCCTTACAAGAAATGCCAAGGAATTTTATCTTAATTGAAACAACAAAATGTTAATTGCTAACATGAAAATATATGAAAGTACAAGCCTCACTGGTAAAAGTAAGTATATAGTTAAATTCATAAAACTCTAATACTGTAATGATAGTGTGTAAATCACTTTTAACTCTAAAATAAAATTTAAAATAAAAAAGTATTAAAAATAACTATAGCTACAGTAATTTTTTAATAGATATCCAATACAAAAATTTAAATTGTGACATCAATAACATAAAATGTGGAGAGGGAGAAGAAAAATCATAAAGATATTATATGCAATCAAAATAAATTAAGTTATCAGCTAGAAATAATAGCCTGTTACAACTATGTGTTTTATGTAAGCTTCATAGTACTACAAAGCAAAAATTTCTATACATAAAGTATAAAAAGAAAGGAATCAAAGCATAACACTACAAAATGTCATCAAATCACAAAAATATAAGAGATGAAGAAAGAAATAAAAGAATCACAAAACAGTTAAAAATCAAATACAAAAGGGCAATAGTAAGTCTTTATCTATCAATAATTACTTCAAATATAGCAAGAATGGAAAAAAAAACACCACATGTACTCACTATTAAATTAGAACTAATCAATCAACACTCATGTTCAAAATGATAATAAAACCAAGCAGGTGGGAAAGGGGAGGAAGGACAGGTAAATTCATACCTAACAGGTACAATGCACACTGTCTTGGTGATGACTGTGACTGACTCAAACTGCACAAAAGCAATTCATGTAACCAAAATGTCTGTACCCCCATATTTTTCTAAAATAAAAAAATTTAAAAAATTAAAATCCTATAATAAAGAAGCTGAGTTTGCCAAATATATTTGTTCACAGTATACCTTTGTTGTATTACACTCTTCAGCTTTTCCCAGAATATTCTTGTGCTATATTGCTGAACGAAGTACCATCCAGTAGTTCCAATTACCATCCAGTATTTCCAACAAAGTTATGACCCATTTCCACTGCTCTCAACATGTCAGTCAAGAAAACCTGAAGATCCACTTACTACACAACACAGACACACACAACACATACATGCATATATATGAATATATGTGTACCTACCATATGAGGTAAGGCTGTGACTATTTGACAAAATTTGTCAATTTCAGAAACCAGCCTTGGGATCACTGGTTGTGTAGAAACAGGAGAAGAGGGTTTGTGTTGGGTCAGGGAAAGGTGGAGGTTAAAAGCAAGGCTCCCACATGAATTCAGAACCCTAGGCAACTACAGCCTTGATGAAAGTATGAGCCGCTAATATTCTGTCAACTAACAAGAAAGAAAGATAATAAAAAGCTCGACTCCCTCAAACTTAGTTTATGTTGAGTAAAAACAGTCTTCCTGGATAACTTGTAACCCCCAAGCTTGTTCCACCCACATACAAGTTTGGCATTTGAACTTATATTACCCTCCATAACTCATACCATTGGGGTGCCTGGGAGAACCCAAAAAAAAGCTTGCTTATATCATGCTCCTTAGTAGAAGATGTTGGGATGAGGATTTATATGTAAATGATTTGTTAAGGAAATGCTCCTCCAGAAAAACCAGTTAAAGAACTAGAGGAGGTAGAACAAGAAAGAGAAAAAGCCCCTAAACCTGCACTATCAGGCAAAAACCCAGCTTCAACTTGCTCCTTTGCTTTCACTCTCTAGAGTGTAAATTATACTTTTGAGTTCCTTCCTGCCTCAAGGCAAGTGAGAGCTTTTCTTTTGTTGCACCAGTCAGTCACAGGCTACAATTCACTCAGGTGGGGACATAAACTTTCTCACAGTTTGGCCATGTGAGCCTGCAGAAAAGAAAAAAAAAAAAATAGCGCAAAGGGTATCATCTCAATGAGAATACAGATGTGAACTATAAAGGCAAAACATACAGAAGTTGGAGGATGGATACACACAACCTGTGAAAGGGTCCTGGGAGGACTAGATGGAATGCCTACGATGTCTGGTGTTCAAACCCTCTGGAGAGTCTCTCCCCCAAATCAGTCTGCACGTGAATTTGTAAAAACGCGAAATGTTGAAGATGCGCTCAAGTACAAGTTACAAATACATGAGTAAACAACCACTGTAAGAATTTCTAAAAATTCTTTGATTATGTATGATATAGGATACATATCATTATACATGTATGCATTATACAGAAATATAAAATTATATTAAAATACATACAAACATTATTTTAACTCAAGACAAGCATTGAAGAATTAAGCAGAAATTATTTGAGGTAAGATGCTATTAATACTTTTCTCCTCATACAATAGCATTTCGATTTCTTTTATTATCCAGAATAGTAAAACTATATAGCTTTTATATTCTCAACTATATTCTCAAATATATAGCTTGAGAACAATTTCCCAATATGACAGAAAATGTAATAAACTTTTAAAAAGTACATTTTAAAAAATGAATTCTGTAAAATTTCTAAGAATTTCTTAAACTAGAGCTATCAATTAGAAGTCAACACTAGGTTGATCACATGGCAGAAATACTCTCCAGGGATTAGAGGGATGGGGGGCAAATCTACAACTAAAGGACACGGGGAGCACTAAAGGGAGGGAAGGGCATGCCTTTAACCTGCATTTGGGTAAGGCAAAGACATGGAGTGTAGCTATAATGATTGTACCCTCACAAAACTCTGGAATAATAAATAAAAAAGAAAAAAAGTATTTACAATAATTAAAGTCATATAAAAGCATTTCTAAGGGGAAAAGAAAAAAAAATACCAGTAGAGTGTCTAGAAATGAAAACTATAAGAATTACATCTAGAGCAACTCAATGAATTAAATGCAGATTTAGATTTAAATATACACATAAAGAGAAGCAGTAGATCAGAAATAGGTTTGAGGAAATTCCCAAAAATATGAAACACAGAGAGAAAGATGTGGGAAAGAGAAATGGAGGCTTCTTAGACAGAATGACAAAACCAATATATACGTTTAGACATTCCTAAAGGAGATGCTGGAGAGAATGGGGGAGAGACAATATTATAATAGCTGAGAATTATTCAGAATTGATAAAAGACTTAAACTTCAAATTCAGCATAAATTGCAAGCTACATTAAAAAAAAAGGGTGGACATTTTATAAAAAAAATAGCATAACAACAAAGACAAGAAAATCTGGAAAAGAGGAACCACAAGTTAACTGAAAATAAACTTCTCACTGATAAAACAGAAGCCAAAAGAAAATGTAATACAATGGTGGGAGCAGTGTATGTGTTCTAGTTAGTGTACATGAGCACATGCACAAACACATGCACATACACACTCTGAATTCAAAACCATTTATGGGCTAAAGGTACCAAGAATTTAACTGTACCCAGTGTGTGTATATGTGTGTGTGTGTGTGTGTATAGTGTGTGTGTATATATATCCTATACTTTGAGAAAACTTTCTAAGGGATAAAAACTTAACCCAGAAAATAAAAGTTAAGAAGTAGAAATCACTGTATGATATGGTCTCATAAAAGATATTAGGTTTCTGAAAATACATGACCAAAGAGAGAATTTCTTTTCTATCATTTGGAAAATATAAATTACACAAACTCTTATCCATGTTTTATAAAGTGGAAGCCTACACAGAGGTGAAATGTGAGGTTCAAAAAACTGTATAAATGATTGCACATTTAACTGATTTCTAGAAACAAAGAGCACATAGGTTAATTATAACTTTTAATGATAAAAATATTTCCTTTCCAAAGTTAAAACTTCAAACTCCTATGAAACGTTTTATGTTTAATTATTGGAGATAGAGATAGGAGCTACTGAAGTTACTGTGTTAGAGTTGAATTTTTAAATTGCCAAGTAATAATTAACCTCATTTAAATGTGATTGTTATACAAAGAAAAAAATATATTGGTATCTGAGAGACCAAAATAGATGCCCTTTTACCAAGTAAGATGGACCCTAAGGGTAAAGTAACAAGGATTGTTGCTATGGCAGAGGGTTCAAGAGTACGGCTAGCATGGAAACTTCCAAAACTCCTATGGCTACAAGAAAACTTCACCCTTGCCAAACTTCCTAACAATAGGAGCTATCAGGCAAATTGTCAGACCCTTCCTAACTCTGATTTACAACTGGGACCGTTACAACGTTGATGGGTCAGTGGACCAACCTTACAACATTTTATCCTGATAAGCAACTGTAGATCTCAAGCCAGTTTATAGACAGTACACAAACTGCCTTTGTAACTATCATTCACCTTTTGATATAAAAAGATAAATTCTACCTCATTTTAATTCTAAAACTCTGCCTCAAGGTAAACATGGGATGTATGTTTACCCATTGTACATGCACTGGATCCCCCTCAAAAATGTGTATAGCTTTCCTTTAAACCTGTTGAATATGTATGACTCTGTTATATAATACACACCCTGTGAGGTATAAAACCCAACCTTCCTTTTTACTCTTCTGAGAGAGCACTTGCAGTCCATGCTAGAGACTATCTCTTCCCAGTTGGCACGATATTGCCAATAAAGCTTTCCTTTCTACTATTTAGCCATCCTGGTTGTCTTTTGGGCAACACTGATCTTTCAGCTGTGTGTGGAAAATGGAGAAAATGTGTATATGTCACATTGATATGTAAAAATGTGCATGTGTATATAGATACAACATAATATATAATATATTTATAATTATATATAAGTATACATTGTACACAAATATAAAATTATATATTATATGTATATTCTTTCATTTTAATTTAATAAAAACCTTGTAAAGCTAAAAGTTACCAGCAATTATTTGGGTTGAGTTGCTATTAATACCTTTTCTCTCATCCAATAGCATTTCAATTTCCTTCATTATCCAGAATAAGAGTAAAACTATATAGCAAGTATATAGCTTAAGAACAATTTCTCCATCTGACATAGGATGTAATAAACATTTTAAAAGCATATCATGAAGAATGACATTGTGGCAGTGAAGTTAGAACTTCACCACTTCTTCACTGTCATGAATATTTTAAGGATGAAAAGAAATCCCATTCAAAGCATTCGAAACAAATTCATCTAAATTTCATGTCTCTACACCCCTTTTTCTACAGCAGAAATTATTTGATCCTATCCTCTGGCTTATCCTGCTTTATGGCCCCCAAACCAATCTTAATCTGAGACAGTAAATACTGGACACAAATAATTACAACTTCATGTATATGGGTTCAACTTCCAGTCTCAGCTCAATCAGAATTTAACCTTCTCCTCACCTGGTGATACCTGGGTCCCTACCTCATCTTTAAACCCCACTTGTTATACCTGAGTCTCAGACTTGTTTTTCCCACTGCTTGTACTATGAATAGACTCTGTCAGACTTGTTGCAATCCTAAAGGGCAATCCTGAATTGATTGGTGGTAAACACTTCCTTTGCACTAACCATTCTTTCCAAAAATCAAACATAGTATTTGTAACATTCTGTCACATTTATTTGTTTATGTATAGATCCAGCCTCCCACTGCACTACCAGCCTTTTTAGCAGGGAAATTATATGCTATTTATCTCTGTATCCCAAACACCCAGTGGTGTCTGACTCATAATAGGCTCTCCAATAACCTTTGCTGAATGAATAAAAGAACGTTTACTAAATGTTTATGGTACCTACTGTTAGTACACCACCAGGCTACTACTCATAAAGCCGAAGCTATTATCAGTTTTCAGGAGCTAGTTCATGATCTCCACACACACCCAAGAAAGGGTCCCTATAAGAAATAAAGAGCTTATTCGATTAAGTTAAATTATGCCCCTGACTGAGGAAAATAGAGACTTGGGATAATGAATAATAATAGAAACTAACTAGGCCGATGAAGGTTTCATATATCTGCCATTTGTAAGGGAAATGTTCAATTTCTAATTATAAAGGTAAAATAGACATCATTAAGCTATTAAAATGAATATATAATATTGATTATATTAATTACCATTTAGTAGATACTTAACTGGTACAATGCATAGTTCCAAACACTGCATGCAGATTAACTCAAATATCACAGAAAACCTAGAGAGGTAGGTCCTCTGTGTGATTCCTATTGCACAAATGATTAAACAGACACAAATAAGTTAAGCAATTTCCTCCAGTTTGCTCACTTAGCAAGCGGTGAAACTGGGGTTCCAAATCAGATGATGGCTACATTGTGAGTGATTAAGACTGTCCACCAAATAAAAGTTGAACAACTGAACCAAAGAATGACTTAACAGTCTTGTGAACAAATGGTGCTAGGACAACCGGATATCCATATGAAGAATGAAACAAGATCCTTATCTTTCACCATTAAAAAAATATCAAATCAAAATGGATTAAAGACTTGAATGTAAGACCTGAAACTATAAAAATACTAGAAGAAAATGTTGGGAAAGGCTTCAGGACATTGGTCTAAGCAAAGATTTCTTGAACCAGACCTCAAAAGCACAGACAACCAAAGCAAAAATAGACAAATGGGATCACATCAAGCAAAAAAGCTTTGCACAGCAAAAGAAACAATCAGCAAAGTGAAGAGCAGCCTACATATGGAAGAAAATATTTGCAAACTATCTATTCAATGAAATTACCAACAAGAAAATATAAAGAACTCAAACAACTCAGTAGCAAAAAAAAAAAAAAAAAAAAAGTCTGATTAAAAAAATGGGTAAATGGTTTGAATAGGCATTACTCAAAAGAATACACACAAAGGGCCAACAGATACATAAAAAAATACTCAACATCTCTAATAGTCATAGAAATGCAAATCAAAACTACAATGAGATATTATCTTACCCCAGTTAAAATGGCTTTATCAAAAAGATAAAAAATAGCAAGTGTTAGGATGCAAAGGGATCCCTCCTATATTGTTGGTGGGAATGTAAATTAATGCAGCCACTATGGAAAACAATATGGAGGCTTCTGAAAAAACTTTGAAACTACCAAATGATCCAGAAACCCCATTGCTGGGTATATATCCAAGAGAAAGAAAATCAGTGTATCAAAGAAATGTCTGCACTCTCATGTTTAATGCAGCACTATTCACAATAGCCAAATTATGGAATCAACCTAAGTGCCCATTAATAGATGAATGGATAATGAAAATGTGATACATATACACAATGGAATACTATTCAGTCACAAAAAGAATAGATCCTGTCACGTGTGACTACGTAAATGGAACTGGAGGACATTATGTTAAGTGAAATAAGCCAGGCACAGAAAGGCAAACATTTCATATTGTCAGTCACATGTAAGAGCTCAAAAAAATTATCTTCTCAAGGAAAGAGTATAATGATGGCTACCAGAGGTTTGGGAGGGTAGTGAGGAGGTGGACATAAAAAGGGGTAGGTTAATAGGTGCAACAATACAGTTAGTAGGAATAAGATCTAGTGTTTGGTAGCATAATTGGGCAACTATAGTTAATGACAATTTATTATATATTTCAAAATAAGTAGAGGAGTAGATTTTAAATATTTTCCAAATAAAGAAATGATAAATATTTGAGGTGTTGGGCATCCCAGTTATTATGATTTAATCATTACACATTGTATGTCTATATCAAAATATCACATATACCCCATAAATATGTACAATAATTAGTTACCCATTAAATTTTTTAAAAAAATATATTAACTCTTGAACTCATCTAAAACTCGACTCTGAGAGGTGAGGACTGGGACCTGGAACAGCTAAGCTCTGCATCCTGTGAGGCCTGGCAGTGTACCCAAGGTGAGGTGGTGCTCAATTAATCTATTTTGTGAAAAAATGAACAAACGTATATCTGATGCTATTGTTTTTGTTGCTAGGATGGCAGAAGTTAGATATGTAGTAATAATAGCAAATCAGAACTCAGGAATCATGACAATTAATTAGAAAGCTTTCTCATTGATTAAAATCCAAAATGTAGGAAAGAGCAGTATGTTTAAAGAATGATATATATTCAAATGTTAGGTACTAACATGAATTTCTAAAGATAATCATAAAACATAAAATAATTTTTGAAATGATCATTTTAATAATCAATGTTCTAAGGAATTTTTGCATATGTTGGTATGTAAGTACTATTCTGACTTGAAATATATCACCTAATAAAAGGCTGGTGATTGGTTAATCTCTTTAATATCTGGTTATGTCCTTGAAAATCTGTTTGTGCTATAATGCAGGATTATAGATTTTCTCATTTACATTTATCAATTCTCTAAGTTGATTTAAGTTTACCACATATGCTATAATATTACTTTTAAAATACAAAATTAGTTATTTACTTAATAATAGGATTTACCGTTCTCCCCAAATGTACTCTCTAAGAAGAGGTATGAAGTAGAAATCAGGATTACTATTGATTTCATACAATGTACTTGGTTTCTTTAATCTTGTTATGTGTGTGCTTGAAATGGTTGACACAGGCTTTGCAGAATTTATATTGAAAAACTGACACATCAGAGTGAAGGCCCAACTTAGAACAGAATTTCTAGTCATGTTCAGGCTGCCCAGAATTAAACAAACTAACATTTATCAGTCTTTGGCTTACAAAGAAAAGTGGTAAATGAAAGACCATTATTTGAAAAAGAAGCTTGACATAGGCAACAGAGAAACTAGTATGAACACAGAAAACTTAAAACTACCAAGCTCCTTGTAAGCATTTGTAAATACATAGCATGAAGTGGTCAGTCAAAAAACAAGATCTTGTTATCACTGACCCTTGATAAAAAGAAGTTAATGAATGGATCCCTTCTGAATTTGAAAGCAACAATTACAATTCAAAACCAGGCAAAGTTTGTCAGATAATATTTCATAAACCAACTGTTTAGGTTGAATTAAATTATTTTTATTTATTTTTTTATTTCAGCATATTATGGGGGTACAAATGTTTAAATTACATATATTGTCTTTGCCCCACCAGAGTCAAAGCTTCAAGCGTGTCCATCCCCAGACGGTGCACACTGCACCCATTAGGTGTGAATATACCCATCCCCTTCTCGCCCCTCCCACCTGCCTGACACTTGCTGAATTTTAATAATATATGTGCACTTAAGTGTTGATCAGGTAAGCCAATTTGATGGCGAGTATATGTGGTGCTTGTTTTTCCATTCTTGTGATACCTCATTTAGTAAAATGGGCTCCAGCTCTATCCAGGGTAATACAAGAGGTGCTATATCACCATTGTTTTTTGTGGTACACATATACCACTTTTTATTAATCCACTCATGTATTGATGGACACTTGGGTTGTTTCCAATCTTTGCAATTGTGAATTGTGCTGCTATAAACATTCTAGTACAAATGTCTTTTTTTCCTTTGGGTAGATGCCCTGTAATGGGATTGCTGGATCAAATGGGAGTTTTACTTGTAGCTCTTTGAGATATCTGTATATTACTTTCCACAGAGGTTGTACGAGTTTGCAGTCCCACCATCAGTGTAGGAGTGTTCCTACCTCTCTGCATCCATGCCAGCATTTATTGTTTGGGGACTTTTTGACTGGAGATAAGTGATATCTCATTGTGGTTTTGATTTACATTTCCCTGATGAATAGAGATGTTGAGCATTTTTTCATGTTTTTTGGCCATCAGTCTATTTTCTTTTGAAGTTTCTGTTCCTGTCCTTTGCCCACCTTTTGACAGGGTTGTTTAATTTTTTCTTGCTGATTTTCCTGAGTTCTATATAGATTCTAGTTATCAGTCCTATACCGGATGTGTAGCATGCAAATATTTTCTCCCATTCCGAAGGTTGTCTGTTTGCTCTCATGATAGTTTCCTTGACTGTGTAGAAGCTTTTTAATTTGATACTGGCACAAGAACAGAGACATAGACCAGTGGAATAGAACTGAGAACACAGATATAAAACCATCTTCATATAGCTATCTAATCTTTGACAAAGCAGACAAAAACATACCCTGGGGAAAAGAATCCCTATTCAATAAATGGTTCTGGGAAAATTGGACAGCCACATGTAGAAGACTGAAACAGGATCTGCACCTCTCACTTCCCACAAAAATCAACTCACAGTGGATAACAGACTTAAACCTAAGACATGAAACTATAAGAATTCTAGAAGAAAATGTTGGAAAAACTCTTATAGACATTGGCCTAGGGATAGAATTTATGAAGAAGATCCCAAAGGCAATCACAGCAACAACAAAAATAAATAAATAAGACTGAATTAAATTAAATAAATTATTACTAGTAAACCCTATTGTAGAAAGCTAGCTGATATAATTAAAGGGTAAGTCTATTCAATTCTTTTTGTCACTATTTGAACAATTACTATTGCATGAACAAAATATGGCTGGACTAGTATGTACGTAATTTATATTCCTGGACTGTTTATACAGAAAAGCTGGTATTTTTCTTTTTTTACCACCTACCTGATTGTATGATCATTGATCATAGCAGTTTTATTTTTCTAATGTCTCTACAAACCTCATTCATGTGACATGAGTGTAAAATTCATACAGAAAGTAAGGGAAGCTTGAGAAAACCATGCCAGAAACTTCAGAATGAAAATGTGAATAAACAATCTAAAGCTGAGACGTAAAAATAATAAACTCTCCAAAGAAACATATTTGAGCAACAAATTTCAGCTCTTACAGACACTAACAAAAATAGCAAATGTACTGGGAATATCAGAGTTAAAACTCTGGAAGAGAAAATGACATCATTAATCAAAGTACAAATAATCAGGGTAAAAATGCAAATGCAAATATAGTTACTGACATTCCTGACACAACAGAGGAAATAGAACAAGTCTCATTTTAATATTTCAGAGGGAATTATTTGTCACAGAGCAACAATTCATTATTACCACTCATATTAAAATTAAGCATTTTAGCAAATTCTAAGATTATGACAGATAAGACAAAATCGAGAACACTACCATGCTCTGTGAAGTCGAAATCCAAAGTTGAAAGAGTTTCTATTTATTGAGTTCCTATTATGGGTCTAACATGGGACTTTACAAATTTAATTTTATGTAATCTACTAAAAACTCTACGAAGTGGGAATGTATTTTTCCAATTTACAAAGAGAAGAAACTGGGACTCATACTATTAGTCAGGGAGTGTCAAGAAAACTGGCAAAATATGATTGATGGTGAGAGACTGGTTTTGTAGGGCAAGATTATCCAAATGTAGTGAACTTAATTTAGTTACTGCTCGAAATGAACAGTTATGTCTCACAGGATGATATGTAAATGTACCTTCAGCAGTTGCAAGTGTTCATCATCTTTAGGAACACTCTTGTTAAAATAGATAACTTTTGACATAGATATTGAGGATTCATCAGCAGATTTATATCAGTTATTTTTATGAGGTCTGTAATACTACTTTGATGATTTCAGATGGTATTTGTCAAACATTGCATGCAAATGACATATTCAACATCAAATATCTTGAGAATGCAACATTCAATAGTTACTTTTAAATTTATCATGCATCTTTTAAACTCATTGTGACCAAAAATTTTATGGTAAAATGAAACAAAATAGTTACTAAAAATAAAATAATTATTGATTTACACTATGCAATAAGAAGATAGTAGAGGCACAAAGAATATCTTCTGTAAACCCTGCAGTGAAATATTCCCTGCAAAAATTTTACATATGCCTGAACTATTATCTCCTATGTTTCCAAGGGACCTCACTGACTGTTGTGACATTTTGGTTCTTGCAACTTAAGCTATGAGTCACGATCCACTAAATGGTACACCAAATGGCCTTTCTGGGAAGTAGCTTTGACTCTTTTCTTAATTAGGATTTATTTCCTTTGCTTTATCAGAGATAGCCCCCATGATCTTATTGAAAAGTAAGTATTAAATTCTTATGCCTGGAACCAGTTGGGGAAAAGAGAGACAGATTATTGCTGATCATTTTTCAAATATAAACACATACCAAAGTGAAAACACTGTTCACTGCACGTGCGTCCATACACTATTAGGAGAGCCTGTGGTAGAAGGTAGCAGGACAAAGTGGAGGTGTACCAACTCAACCTGGCACATTCATTGCATCTATTAACAATAATAAAATTTTATTTTATGTAAATGTTAATAATGATTACCTTGCAACTATTATTAATAATAATACCTTTATTTTTAAAAGGAAACATTTGGAATAAATGCTAATGCACTGGATGGCAAGTATAATCAGAATAAATTGGGTATTCTACACTCACACATACATGGATGTGCACACAGGTGCACCTAAACTATACACTCACCTATATAAATATCACAATATAAATAGTATGAGAAAGCACTTCTAAGACAGAAGCATTTAAAATATGATTCATGGTAACCTAAGTCACTAGTGCTAGGTTTCCATGAACACTCTACTATTTTATGCAAAACTGAGTGTGTTGTAAATGTGTATGCACATACGTGTTTTTGTGAGGAAAAGTGTCCAAAACATGTATCAGATTTTCAAAGAGATATAAGACCTCAGAAAGATTAATAACCACTGTTCCAAAAGGTCATAAAAGAGTTAAAGTACCTATTTTTGTCCACAGTAAAAACAAAAAAGTGACTGAAAAGGAAACAAAAATTAAACAGAAGCCATTGCCTAAGAAATGAAGTTCAGTTGCCTTTGCCATGGTATAAAGCAGTTTACTTTCCAAACACTGAACCAATCTCTGTTGCATACTTCATTTTGTAAAGACATCATTTATTTTAATCATGAAAGAAGGAAAACTGAGACTCAAAGCCGCATATTGCTATAAAAACCAGCATCGAGTCATCATTGTTATACATGGTGTTATATATGTTTGTTATATAAATGTCATTACACATGTTTCTTGCTAGCCTCATTATAAAGTCTTTGGAATAAGAGCCATGTCTTTTGGATCCCCTGTACCAATTATGACAGATTTTTCTTTAATAAATACCTGTTAACTTGAGATAACCTTTTTTTTTAGGTTTAGAGATTAAATTTGTATGCATTTTATTAGGATTCATTAAGGCAGTCTAATCCTAACAAAGTAGCTATATCATATACAATTAAAATGGAGCTTCGGATATGTGTGTAAGTGTTTATTACAATAAGTAATGCTATTTAAAAACAGGAAAGCTCAAATTACTCAAAGTCCCGTTTGTGAAGGGCACGTCCTTGATTTATCATGCTTGCTGATGACAGTTATAAAGTATGGCTCTGTTTCAACAACAAATAAAGGACAAAGTTTAGAGAAAAATCTTTGTTTACAATACAATGAACTAAAAATGAGAATAAAAGTTTCCTAGACAGTAGAAAGTTTATGTAGAATTTTATTTTTTCTAAATTCAGCTATCTTAAAGATTTATGATTGTTATTTTATTCTACATGCTGTTACAAACATCTCCTTTAAAGATAACTTATGTTTCTTCACTTATTCTAGTCTCTAATTTATTTAGCACCTTGAATTATGCAGAGATCATGTACCTGGCAATACTAGTTTGTTGAGCAAAAATTTTGAATGCAAATATGGCAAATATTTTTTTTTTAATTTACGAGTATTATAGGAATACAAATGCTTTGGCTACATGAATTGCTTTTGTGCCATTTGAGTCAAAGTTTTAAGTGTGACCATCACTAAGATAAAGTGCCTTGTATACTTTAGGTGTGAATTTACCCATTCCCTCCACCCCTCTCTCACCTGCTTGATTTCTGCTGAGTTTTACCACCATATATGCATCTAAATGTTGATCAATTAGTTCCAATTTAATAGTGAGTACATGTAGTATTTGTTATTCCATTATTGTGATACTTTGCTTAGAAGAATCCTCTTCAGTCCCATCCAGGCTGTTACAAAGAGTATTAATTCACCATTTTTTATGGCTGAGTAGTACTCCATGGTATATATATATATATACCACATTTTATTAATCCACTCATGTATTGACAAGAATTTCAGTTGTTTCCAAAGAGAACTGACTGAAAAATCAATCTTCCAAATTCTTTTCAGAGACATTTACAAAAAAGCAAATAATGAAATAGGTATAAAAATTATAAAATCATCAGGGATAAAATTAAGGGAAATTAATATAATCACAAATTTCAAATAATACAAATGGCTTAAGACCAAAGGGAGTCACCATCCAAAAAAAAAACCACTTCCTTTTCTAAAGAAGGCAGCATAATGCTGAGTGAAGTAAACAAAGGACTTTTTAGTAGAGCACCATGAAAACCTCAACTGAAGGAATGAGAGTGGAGGCAGATATAAACCCAGAGAGATGAACAATTCACTCTTACAGGTATATTAATACAGGTAGGAGAAAAAGCATATACAAACAAAAATTGAAATTCTAAAAGAAGTATTCCTTTTTTATTCTAATCAAGCTTCTTCAAAGCAATATGGCTTATTCCAATATAAATAAATAGTTTCTGAACCGTAGTAAAATTCTATTAATTGAACAGGAAAAAGGCTTTTGGGTAAGGCACATGACCATCTTCATTGCAGGGGCTAGGGTGGAAAGACATAAAGTGGAGGATCCCTTCTTAACATTTTCTGAGAGGCTGCAAATGATGACATATGTCCACAAACAGTAAGAAAAGGAATATATGGCCCTCCCCCCTTAAATTGAAGAATATGAAAAGACTACAACATAAACAGAAGAGACAAATGACATGCAAAAAGATATTTGAAAAATGCTTATTTGTGATGAGACGTTGAAATCCCTGCTACAAAAACTGAAGCATTATAGTAACACAGCAAAATAAACTATGCACTAGCCTCTGTTAAGAATGTAAATTTTATAATATAAATTTTGAAACTTCTTTAAAACAGAAGATACCGTAAACATAGTAATAAAGGTGGAAGGAAATGTTTATTTACCATTTAATTGGGAGAAAATTCACATGCATAATATATAAAAAGCTTGTAAAAGTTAACAAGAAAACAATCTGTTAGTAAAGAATACTAATGGTATAAAGAAATAATAAGCAGAAAATACATATGAAGCCAAAAATATACAAAAATCTTCGACCTCCTTAATAACTAGTAATTAGAAGATAAAGCAATAAATTACAAAGTTTGCTCACTTATAAGTCTAGTGTTAGCAATGGTTCCAATACACTGCTGGTGAGATTATACATTAGTAATCATTTTTAGATATAACTATCAATTTAATATGATATCTTTTGATCCAATAATTATTTTCCTAAAAATCCAGTTCAGGAAAAACTTGCAGATAAGCACAAATATACTTGTATTTCAATGTTTGTTTTGCTGTTGTCTGAAACTAAAAAGTAGAAACAACTCATATAGACGGTTTAATAGAAGAATGGTTTAATAAATTATGATATATTCATACATTAGAAATGTGTGCAGTGATTCAAAAAATGGAGTAAAGCTGGATGAATTGTTATAAAAATATCTCCAAAATATACTGTTAACAAAAAAATAAATTATAGAATAAAAAAGATATTATCCCATTCCTGTTAAAAACAAAAATAAAAATACCCAAACTACACATACACACACACACACCCCCCCACACACACACCCATATGTGTATGTGTACAGAAAGAAATATCTGCAAATATGCACATAATGTTACCATTAATTACTTGTGTAAAGTGAGTTCAAAGAGACCTTCACTTTCTGTTTCATATATGTGTGTATTGTTTAAAGATTTACAATGACCATGAATTCATGTATTACTGAATAACTAATGAAGACTTAATACATTAGCGTAATTGTGAAATGTCTAATAATAATTTTTACAAGACATTTGGAGAAACAATGAGAAAATGTGACTGAGAGATGTAAAAGAAAGTATGAATTAATGAAGATATATGTGATATTTTTGAATGGGAACACTTGAGATTGTAAAGCTATACTTTTTATTGTAAATTGATCTATAAATTTATTACAATTTGAAACAAGATCCCAGTGGAATTTTTCAAAACTTGACAAGTAATTTTAAAATTCCTTAAAAAGACAAAAATATATATCAAGCTAGGAAAAAAAAATTTAAAGGGGGGGCAAGGACAACATACGTAACCTAAACATCTGTACCCCCATAATATGCTGAAATAAAAAAATAAATAAATAAATAAAGTGCTGCTTTTTGCTACACTAAAAAAAAAAAAAATTTAAAGAACTGAATAATTAGAGAAGACTTCCCATATCAGATAAGAAGGTAGTAATACTCTTGACAGAATAAACAGAAGAATCATAGGACCAAATAGAAATCTAAAAGGGACTCAATGGAATATATCATAAAGATGGCATTTCTAAGTAGATTTTCTTTTTATATTTACATACTTGAAAATCAGTCTGCATATTTGACAAAAAGATCCTTCCCTCTTTCATTACACTGATACAAATATGTGAAGAATGAAGTATTTAAATCTAAAAATTAATCTATATGGTATAAGAGTGAAATGTAGGTAATAATTTACAACATAGTAGTATAGAGAAAGACTCCTGCATTCTTAAAGGAAAGGCATATCATAAAGAAAAGCTTTCTGGATGACACACTAAAATGTGAAAATATCAAATCTAAAAGCCAATAGCAATTTTTAAAATTAAGGATTACATTACAAAATGAAGGTTAATAATCTTAATAAATTAGAGAGTTCTTACAAGTAGCAAGATAAAGAAATATACCCAATAGTTGTTTACTTCCGGATGAGTGGCTAGAAATCCTGAGGATCCTCTCACTTGACAAGTGCTACACCTGTGATATGTCTGGCAGTTTGTGGCACCATTGGTCTCAGAAAGGAAAATTCTTTGGACAAGCCTCCAAAATAACAACGAACAACTAAACTAAGCCCAAAGCACCCTGAGGCCTGGGCTTTTGTATCAGGGAGGCAGATCAGGCATGCCCAAGAGCCATGGCTAAAAAAGTGAGCATCAGGAGAGGTAACTGAAAAGTGGACATACCGGAAAGAGCAGTGTTGCCTCAAGACCAGATTTCCAGAAAAGCATTGAACACTGGGGCATAAAACTTTAAAATATTGGAAACAAAATATAGTCGAAGATATCTTTATCTTGGAATAGAAAAGGATTTTTTTAGTAAGACATAAAAGTGCCACTATAACCAAAATATTAATCAATTCAACTTTTTTTTATTTCAGCACATTAAGGGGGTACAAATGTTTGTGTTGCATATATTACCCTTACCCACCTGCTCCCCCAGAGATTCAAGCATGCCCATCCCCCAGACGGTGCACATCGCACTCATTAAGTATGTATATACCGATCTCCACCTCCCCCCTCCCATCTGCCCGACACCTGATAAATGTTATTCCTATATGTGCACTTAGGTGTTGATCAGTTAAAACCAATTTGATGGTGAGTACATGTGGTGCTTATTTTTTCATTCTTGGGATGCTTCACTTAGTAGAATGAGTTCCAGCTCTAGCCAGGAAAACACAAGAGGTGCTATATCACCATTGCTCGACATCTCTAATCACCAGGGAAATGCAAATCAAAAATACAATGAGATACCACTTATCCCCGATGAGAATGGCCTTTATCAAAAAGTCCCAAAACAATAAATGTTGGCGTGGATGCAGAGAGATAGGAACACTCCTACACTGATGGTGGGACTGCAAACTAGTACAACCTCTGTGGAAAGCAATATGGAGATACATCAAAGAGATACAAGTAGATCTACCATTTGACCCAGCAATCCCATTACTGGGCGTCTACCCAAAAGAACAAAAGACATTCTATAAAAAAGACATCTGCACTTGAATGTTTATAGCAGCACAATTCACAATTGCAAAGATGTGGAAACAACCCAAGTGCCCATCAATATATGAGTGAATTAATAAAATGTGGTATATGTATACCCTGGAGTACTATTCAGCTACAAGAAACGATTCAACTAATATTTAATTAAGAACTTCTCTTCATTAAGAAACACATTAGGCCATGCATGCAGGCTCACTCCTGTAGGGCTAGCACTTTGGGAGGCTGAGGTGAGAGGATCACTTGAGGTCAGGAATTAAAGACCAGCCTGAGCAACAGCTAGACCTTACTCTCTACAAAAAATAGAAAAATTAGCCAGGTGTGATGGTGTGTGCCTGTAGTCCCAGCTACTGCAGAGGCTGAGGCAGGAGGATGGCTTGAGCCCAGGAGTTTGAGGTTGCAGTGAGCTATGATGATGCCACTGCATTCCACCCAGGGTCCCGGGATGATAAAGCAAGACTTTGTGTCAAAAAAGAAAAAAGAAAGAAAGAAAGAAAGAAAAGAAAAGAAACACATGAAGAAAAGTGAAGCCCAGAAATAAATCCACATATTTACAGTCAAATGATTTTTGACAAAGGTGCCAAGAACGCACAATGGGGAAAGGACAGAATCTTTAATATACTCAATATATTGTGTTAGAAAAACTGGATATCCACATGCAGAAGAATGAAACTGGATCCTTTTCTCACACCATATACAAAAATCAACTCAAAATGTATTGAAGACTTAAACAGAAAACCTGAAACTACAGAACTAATGGGAGTAAACATAGGGGAAACCTTCTTAAATATTAGAAAATCATTTTGTGGATATGTCCACAAAAGCACAGAAAATAAAGGCAAAGATAGAAAAATGAAATTGCATCAAACAGCAAAAGAAACAACAGAGTGAACAGGCAAACAACAGTATGGGAAGAAATATTTGCTAATCAGATATTTGATAAGGGGTTAATATCAAAAATAGGTAAGGAATTCAAATAATTTAATAGTAAGAGAATAAATACAAATACAAAATAAAAAATGGACAAATAACCAGAAGAGACATTTCTCAAAAGGAGACATACAAATAGCCAATAGAGATACGAAAAAATTCTCAACATCACTAATCATCATGGAAATACCAATCAATAGTGTTATGAGCTATCCACTCACACCTGTTAGAATGGCTATTTTCAAAAAGACAAACATGTTAGCAAAGATGTGAAGAAAAAGGAACACTTACACCTTGTTGGTAGGAATGTAAATTGGTAGAGTCATTATGGAAACCAATATGAAAGTTCTTCAAAATATTAATAATAGAACTGTCACATAATTTAGTAATCCCGCTACTGAGTATATATCCAAATGAAACAAAATCAGAATGTTAAAGAGATATCTGTACTACCATGTCCATTGCAGCATTATTTACAATAGCCAAGCTATTATATCAACTTAAGTGTCCAATAATGGATGAATAAAGAAAATGTGCTATGTATATACAATGGAATACTATTCAGTCATAAAAAAGAAGGAGATTCTGCCATTTGTGACAACATGGATACACCTGGAAGACATTATGCTAAATGAAATAAAGCAGACATGGGAAGACAAATGCCACATGATCTCACTACATGTGGTATCTAAAAAGTCAAACTCAGAGAAGCAGTGGGTAGAATGGTGGTTACTAAGGACTGAGGCTGGGGAAATGTTGGTCAAAGGTTACAAAATGTCAATTAAACAGAATAAGTTCAAGAGCTCTACTGTACAACATGGTGAATATAGCTAATAATAATGTATTGCACATTTGAAAATTGCTAGCAGGGTGGATTTTAAGTATTCTCACACACACACAAAATGATAATTGTGTGGATTAATGGAGCTGTTAATTTGCTTGATTTAGTTGTTCTAAAATGTATACATATATCAAACTATGTTGTACATCATAAATATACAGAAATTATTTATCAATTAAAAATTAATTAATTTTTTAAAAATTATAAAGAGAATCCCCAAACTGGGAAAAAATAGTTGCTATACAGATAAACCACAAATCCAGAATCATTTTTATATTTTAAAGGATTAGATAAACAACCTAAAGGAAACAGGTTAAAAGATATTATTAAATAGTAGGCATTTCACATAGGAGAAAATGTATACAACCAATAATGCCAGTGAAATGCAAATGAAGACCACAATAGATATATTTTTACAGATATCTGATTGGTAAATATTAAAAAATGTGTCAAGAATTGGAGAAATATTAATATAAATCTCTTATACACCTAGCTGTGTAAATTGGTACATCACTTTGAAAGAAAAATTTGGTACTTTCTTATAAAGTTGGACAAAAATACCACTCTTAGATATACACTTCAGAATATCTCTTGCACAATTACATACATAAAAAATATTTGTATGAGAACTCATTATAATAGCCAAAAACTGCAAACAACCTAAATGCACATAGACAAGAGACCTGGTTATAAATTGCAATATATTTACACAATGAAATATTATGCAATATTAAACATTGATTAATTACCTTGTTGCTTGAAAAAACAATTTCTGGAAGACTATACAGGGTGATATCCTTTTTCTAAAGATCTAACAAGGACAAATCAACACCATGTTGTTTAGGTATATATTTATACAGAATATAAATTTATATATTTTTAAAAAGGCAATAGAATGATAAATTTTATTTTGAGATTATTTTAACTCTGAAGGAGGCAAGGTGATAGGATAGAGAAAATGTCCATAGGAAAATTAAAGTATTGAATACATTTCAGTTATTGAGTTGTGTGGTGGGTACTTGGATGTTAATTATATTATTAAAAATATAACACACATATACCTACATATATAAAATAACAGAGGAATGTGAATGAACCAAGGGACTAATGATGAGAGTGCATTATGATTAATCAAGTTCTTTGTAACCAAAGACAATAAAAAAGGACAAAGAATAAAAGTTATAAACAAGTAATTTACAAAGTTAAAATTATCATATACCAACAAATATATAAAGTGTTTTTAAAGATTAATTTTATAAATTATCAAAGAACTAGAAATTAAAACAAAGGTATCATTTATCTTTTGGATAAAAATTAAAATAAGTGTTGATAAGATGCAGAGTTGGCAGAAATGTAGAGCTTTCTGGAAGGCAATTTGGCAAATAACCTTTGAGCAATTGCATTTCCTAGAACTTACTAGAATATTTAGAGAATTTATCAGGAATACATTATATATTCCAGAATATTTATTTATGTTTTTAATAGTGGACATATGGTATTTATGTCTAATATGTCTAAATGTCTAATAATTTTTGATTTGTTGATTCAATTTTGGCATACTCATAAATCAAGATAGCAAATGTAAAGATTTTTTTTACGTATAATTTCAGAGCTTTCATCCACATACATGAGTACACTCAAACGTCTTAAATTAGTTTTATATAGTTATTTTATTGGTGGAATTGGGGGGATTACATACCTTTAAAATTTTACTTTATATAACTCTAAAATTGTTCTCTAATAATCATAAATTATTTGTTTAATTAACAATACATAAATTTGTTTTTCTTAGCAGTATTTTTCTTTTAAAAATGGAATCCTGGACCAAACACCAGACAAACAACTGACAATATCACCTCTTTCCTCGGTGATTAAGAAAGCTTCACGTGATAAACTAAAGTGGAAAAGTCAAGACATGACTAACAATCACCAGTTTAACTAAGGTCTTCTGTTCTTGTCAGCAAGAAGAATTAAAGCAAGTGATTTCCCTTAAGTGTTGTTAAAGAGGGGAAAATAAAATAAAATAAATGTTCAGGATCATGAACTGTTTTCAGTGTCTAGGGAAGTAAGTAATGGCATATCAGTGGCCTGGAAGTATGGAATCTTAAAGTTTTGATTGAGTATTTTATATTAGTGAGGTCCCATCAGGATCTGAAAGGGTTTTTAACTGCTTTGTCATGCTGGGATAGAGACCTATATTTCTTTTGCTGCATTTTCCTCTTCTGTGTAATACAGTTGCTGAAATCTTTCTTCCCTGTCTTTCACAGGACACTGAACACGATATCTGCAATATCACTAAACTCCTCAATGTGTGATCATAAATGAATCTTTCATAAAAGGCAAAAAATAAGAACTATGGTCTGACATCAGACTCAAAATTGTAGAATCATCATAACTGCCCCTAAAACATCATTTAAAAGAATAAATATTTTTCAAAGGTCAACTTATACACAGAATATGACTAAAGTTGCTTTTTAAGTTATTTTATATCAAATATTACTAAATTAGAACTGCCAGCTTCCAAGATGACCCCTGATGATCCCAATCTCCTGGTGTTTTTACCTCATGGACAACCCCACCACCACCATATTGTATAAAGATTGTTCTGTGTGACCAACAGCATATAGCAGAAGTGATTTTATGTCACTTCTAAGAAAAGATAATCGAAGACACTGCACTTTGCCTTTATTACTTGGTCTCACATTCTTAAGCCCTCTCTCTTGGATCAATCTGAGGGAAGATAGTCAGCATGTCATGAACAACTCTATGGAGGAGTCTATGGGGAAATGAATAAAGGCTCCAGCCAATAGTCATGTGAGTGGATCTTCTTGGAAGCATACGCTGTAGCCCAAGATAAGTGATTAGATAACTACAGCCTTGTCCAGTAGTTTGCTGCAACCTCATAACAGATGATGAGCCAGAACTACACAGCTAAACCACTTAACATTTAGAAACTATGTGAAATAATACTTATTGTATTTTATTGTTAAGCTTTGTTATAAAACAACAAATAATATACACTTTTCCATTTAAATTTGAAATTGTTCTGAACTAATTATGCAATAATAAATTTCCCATATTTTGGTATTATGTTTTAAAAAATAGTTAATAAGAAAACAAAAGACTGGTGAGGCTATACAAAAATTATCTATTTTGTAAAAATGCCTTGCCTCTCCACAGATTTTCTTTTGGTTATCTAGGGTAGAAAATATAAAAGTATCAGGGCAGAAGTATATTTTCTTTTCTTTTCTTTTCTTTTTTATGTTATTTTTATTTTTTTCAAAATATTAAGAGGATACAAATGTTTTCATTATATGGACACCTTGCATAATGCTTAAGTCAGGGTTTTTAGTGTGCACATTGTCAGAATAATATTCATTGTACCAGTAACATAAGTTTTTATACTTCACCCATTCCCATCCTTCCCACTTCTTGGTTTCCAATGTCCTATACATCTCTTTGTGACTGTGTGTGCCCATTGGCTAGTCCCCAGTTATTAAAGAGTACATGTGATTTTCGGTTTTTCATTCCTGAGTTACTTCACTAAGGATAATGGTCTCCATTTCCAGCCAAGTTGCTGCAAAAGACATGATTTCATTCCTTTTTATGGCTGAGTGGTACTCCATGATGTGTGTGTGTGTGTGTGTGTGTGTGCGTGTGTGTGTATCATATTCTTTTTATCCACTCATGAATTGATGGGCACTTAGGTTGATTCCATGTCTTTGCAATTGTGAATTGTGCTGCAATAAATGTGTGAATGCAGGTGACTTTTTGATAAAATGACTTCTTTTCTTTAGGTAAAAATCCAGCAGTGGGATTGCTGGATCAAATGGTAAGTCTCCATTTATTTCTTTGAGGAATATTGACACTTTTTTCCATAGAGGTTGTACTAATGTACACTCCCATCAACAGTGTATAAGCATTCCCATCTCTCTGCAACCATGCCAGCATCTATTGTTTTTTGACTTTTCAATAAGTGCTATTCTGACAGGGGCAAAGTGGTATCTCATTGTGTTTTTAATTTGCATTTCCCTGATGATTAGTGATGTCAAGTGTTTTTTCATATTTTTTTGGCCATTTGTCTATTTTCTTTTGAAAAATTTCTGTGCATGTCTTTTGCTCACATTTTAATGGAATTATTTGTTTTTTTCTTGCTGATTTGTTTGGATTCTTTGTAGATTCTGGATATTAGCCCTTTGTCAGAGATATAGTTTGTGAATATTTTTCCTATTTTCTAGGTTATCTATTTACTCTGCTGATTATTTTCTTTGCATTGCAGAAGATTTTTAATCTAATTGCCTCATTTACTTACTATTTTTATTGCTATGTTTGCTTTTGGGGACCTAATCATAAATTCTTTGCCTAGACTGGTGTCTAGAAAAGTTTTCTCTACATTTTCTTCTAGAATTTTTTTTCCTAACTATTTCTTATTTCATGTCTTATATTTAAGTCTTTTATCCATCTTGAATTAATTTTTATATATTGTGAGAGATAGGGGTCTTGATTCATTCTACTGCTTGTGGCCATCCAGTTTTCCTAGCATCATTTATTGAACAGGGCTTATTTTCTTCAGTGTATGTTGTCGTCTGCTTTGGGAGGGAGGTGGAGGGGACGGGTAAATTTATACCTAATGGGTACAATGCACACTACTTTGATGATGGGCACACTTATAACTTTGACTCAAATTGCACAAAAGTAACATATGCAATCAAAACGTTTGTACCCTGTAATATTCTGAAATCTAAAAAAAGAATATGACTTCTAGAAGAAAACATAGAAGAAAATCTTTGAGACCTCAGGTTAAGCAAAAAATTTATACATATTACACCAAGAGCACAGTGCATAAAAAATTGAAAACTTGGACTATATTAAAATCAAAATAATTTCCTCTGTTAAAGACACAAAAGAGAATGAAGAGACAAGCCACAGACTATCAGAAAACATTTGCAAATCAAATTTGTGACAAAGAAGTTATATCTGGAATATATACAAAATTCACATAATTCAACAATAAGAAAACAATCTAATAAATAAAAATGAGCAAAAGATCTGAACACATATAATATTTTCCCCAAATATATACGGATTGCAAATAAATGTATGAAAAGTTGACCAGCATTCTATTTATTAGGAGAATGTAAATTACAGCAAAATGTGATATAAAACACATCTATTAGAATAGCTAAAATTAAAAAAAAATACACCAAGTGCTGACAATTGTATAGGGCAAATGGAACTCTTATATATTAATAATGAGAATACAAAATGATTTAGATACTTATAAAAACAATTTAGCAGTTTCTTATAAAATTAAACATATACTGATCATATGGCCCAAAAGACCCACTTCTAGGTATTTACCAAAGAGAAATGAAAACTTAAATTCATACAAAAACCTGTACATAGATATTATATGAGGTTATTCATAATTGCCAAATACTGGAAACAACCCAGATGTCCTTCTGCTGTTCAACTGATAAACAAACTGGTATATGCAAACAATGAAATACTATAGTAACACACTATGAAAAAAACTATCAATTCACACAACATGGATAATTCACACACAAGAAGCTATATATTTTATGATTCCATTTATATGACATTCTCTGTAGAAGGCAAAACTATAGGGATATAAAACAGACCAGTGGTTGTCAGGGACAGGGCATTTGGAAAAGTTTACTACAAAAGGGCTGCACAAAGAAATTTTAGGGATGATGGAACAGTTCTGTATTATTATTAAAAATGGGGTCATACATTCATGAGCCTGTATTTATCAAAATCCATAGAACTTTACACTACAAATATTGAATTTTTACTTCTTGTAAATTAAAGGGCAGCAAAGAGAATGTGTGTGGGCGAGTAGAGATTAAAAACAGAATACAAACTATAACAAGTGGAAAAAATTGCTAAAGCTAAAAATTTTACCAATTTTGACATTCTTTTCCACCAGCCACTTATCCAAGACATTAGAGCACACCATCTCTGTTGTGAAATGAGACATAATAAGATGCATATGTGATGTGAATCTATCTCCAAGAATATTTCTGTCTTCAAGGCACAAATTATCCCACATGTGGGACGCCTACATATTTGGTGATCATTTACCAAGTTTATAATTCTTTATATAAACCACAAATATTACTTTGAGTAGCTAATATAAATTTGTTGAGCTTTTTTCCTAACAAAATTTAAGGAAAAATCTGATGTCTGGAAGAGATTAGAGCCTTAGATATATCTGAGTTTCTCTAAGCATGAAAGATATCTTTGATTAACAGCATACTGTTCTACTGCACACCACAGTCATAACTAAATATATCAATAGGATATTAATGGAGTGAGGTGGGGGCTGGGCGAAGCGTGTGTGTGAAACAGGCTGCATGTTCAAGAAACACCGCAGAATTTCCATGGAGCAGAAATCTAACGATCTGCTCTCATACATATCAGACAGATTTGGAAAATGAAATTGGCACAGCAATACAATCAGTACTTCAATATAATTTACCGCCACCACAGAGCTTTTAATATAGTCACAATATTGCTGTGTCTTGTGATGGCTCGAAAGTCTGTTTTGAAAGGAAAATTGAATTAAGTATTTTCTTTGGTATGCCAAGCATTTGATGAATTTATTATAATCTAAAAGCTAGGCATGTCAGAGCATTAGCATTGATGTTTAATAGGATAGACCAGTCCCAGAAAAATGTTCATATAAAGCATTTTAATATAAATTGTTTCATTTTTCAAGTTTTTATTCACTTTATGTAGAATTTTATAGATTTACTCTTTTAAATACATGTCATTAAGGAAAGGAACAAATATTTTCACATTTGAAATAGAGAACAGAAATAAAAATAGCTTTCTTTTAAGGAACAAGCATGTGAGATTTGTATGCTCGTGTGTGTGTACATTCCTGCATGTGTGTCTATCTGTGTATGAAAGAAATAGCAAGAGCAAAAAAAATAAAAAAGGTAGGACTTAAAAACTATAAATTGCTATGGCTACCTAAACTATTTTAAAGCTTTCCAGTCCTCTGTAGAAGTCATCTCAATTCCACATATGAATATACATGATTCTAACCCAAATATCATTAGTTTAAGCACAGTTTTCCTCTATCATTATTAAGTATGTATAACTTAAATATTGTTTTTACCTTGATTCAGCCTTTCAAAAAAAATTGTTGTACTATAAACATAAAGGAAAGATCAAGAGCTACCAAAGGATTTAGGATCTAGACATACATCTAGGAGTTCATAACTCCACAGGTACAAATAAATGAATCTGGATGTATTAATAACATTAAAAGTTGTCTCTTTCATTTTAATGAGTTTTATTTTGTCCCTGTTGTGCTTAGTGTATACATGTGTGTGTGAAGGTGGATATAATATGATAGCACCAATCCTGTATATGTTGTTGCTGTGAAGATTTAAAGAACTAGAAAAATTCTTAGTAATCCCTCTGACTTGTTATTTTATATAGATCATGGATTCGTTTGAGCTGGAGAAAATGTCTTACTCTGAATTGAGAAGTATAGCTATTTCTTTACAGTAATATTGAACCCATAGTTGAAACACCAATAAAATATATTTTTGCTAGAGATAAAATACCAGATAGAATTCAGTTTTAAAATATAGATCATTGACTTTAACATCATGTCTGTTGTCTAAGAATTGAGCTAGTAAAATGAGAACAGATCTTAGCATATGTAAAACTCAGCCACAAAGAAGTGAGTCAGATGTCTCAAAGTTAAAATAGTTATAAGATCCAATGCTCTGCAAAATATAGCTACAGACATCCTACCTGAATATCCCAATTATCCCAAATACAGCCAGCCAGACCTGTAGATGTGGTTCACAGGAGACTTTAAGCCAACAACAAAAACGATAAAAACAAAAAGCCATAATAGCAAGAAATCGACCTAATCAGGTGTAACAGTTGATTTTACATGTCAATTTAACTGGGTCATAGGGTGCCCAGATATTTATTAAACGTTATTCTAGGTATGTCTGAGAGGGTGTTTCTGAATGAGATTAACATATGACTAAGCAGACTGAGTAAAGCATATTGCCCTCCCCTACATGGTTGGTTCTCATCCAATCCCCTGGAAGCCTAAACAGAATGAAAGTCAGTCAGAATAAGTAAGAATTTGCTCTCTTCCTGCTTATTTGCAAACTGGGACATCAGTCTTCTCCTGCACTTGGTCTGGAACTTACATTACCAGCTCTCTTGGATCTCAGGCCTTTGTACTCAAGCTGAAACTGTACCATGAGCTCCACTGAGTCACCTCCAGCTTGCAGTCAACAGACTGTAAGACTTCTCAGCCTCCAATATGAGCCAATTGTATGTATGTATTTCCTATTGGTACTGTTTCTCTGAGAACCCCTGACTAATACAACAGATATCATCCATGAATTATTAAATGTTTGGGGTTTAACTGGTTGCTGGCATGAAGTTGCTTAGTTATTAAATGGTAGTGCCAACATTTTAACCAAGGAAGACTGAATCTACGGTTTACTAGTTATATCATTTCATTTCAATTAAGTTCAATTCTACCAGTCACATGACATAACTGATAGATTAAGAAAGAATACTGGAAAGTTATATGATTAAAACCTCATCGAAAGTACCAATGTTCAAAGACCAAACATGAACCCTCGTAATCACAGGTATAGTCAATTTTTAAAAGTTAGGCAACCTTCGTGTGTGTGTATTGCTGATGACATGGTATACACTGAAAACATCTTGGATGAACTTGCTCTATAATAATACTGGTTATTACCCTTCCATTAATGCAGCTGTCAGAGATTTAAAATAAGCAAAGAGCTTTTAGAGTTTTCTTTCTTATTTCTTCATCCAGCTGAGTGATAAGTAGCATGAATACATGTGGGAAAATAGAGTAGCTTGGTAGATTTAGAAACATATGTTTCAAGTGAGAGAGAGCTAATGACACATAGCAAACTTGGAACCCTTAATAAACAAACAATAAAAGCAACCTTGTATATGATTGCTGTGGTTTGAAAGGATCCCCTCTAAAATTCCATGTTGAAACTTAATCTCCACTGTGGTGGTATTAAGAAGTGGGGCCTTTGGGACAAGGCTAACCATGAAGGCTTTGTCTCACAAATGGATTAATGTTTTATAAAAGGGCTGGAGGAAACTTGCGTAGGTCCTTTTGCTCTTCTACTCTGTCACCACACAAGGACACAAGTGTTTTTTCCCTTTTGTTTTCTTACCTTTCACCACATGAGGACTCAGCAAGAAGGCCTTCACCAGACACCAAATGCTAGCACCTTGATCTTGGACTTCCCAATCTCCATAAATGTAAGATAAGTCTCTGTTCTTTATAAATTACCCAGTCTTAAGTATTGGGTTATTGCAGCACAAAGAAACTAAGACAATGACTGAATATTTTTCAATGAAGTTTTAAGTGTAAGATCCTGGAGAGAGTACTCAAATTGAGAAAAAGCCCACAAATAGAGACAAAAGTAGCTCTAACACAAACACACCAAACCTGAAGCTTAACACCAATGCCTGCATAAATTTCACCTGAAATAAGACTCAGGTCCAGGGAACACTCTTCTTTCTACTATAAATTAGTTATCCTTTCAGTAGAAAAGAAGATATTTTTCAACAGAATAGGGAGGGCATTTATGGATTCCATGTCATGCATCTTGAAAATTATGCCAGGAAAATGTTACTGGTGCTCCGATTTGCTATTTTAGTAATTCTACAAAGTCTGGGGAGCAACTACAAAATATATTCGCAGCGCTACTATTGGGAAAGGGCAAAGGTAGATTAGCCAGAGCTTTTTCCTTCAAAGGGTTTCCAATATTGTAGAAATAGAAAAGACAATAGTATAAATCATTATAAGAGACAAAACAAATCCATAAGGAAATATAATTTCATTGGAATGTTGAAGGATAAGTGAGATTTGTCCTAAATATAGATTTAGAGAGAGGTTGGAGGCAGCAAGGCTGAAGAAAGAGTGTGAACTAAGTAAAGAGTTGGAAATAGGAAGGCGGAGTCTGTTGGGTTTGTGTTATTAGTCATTGAAGGTCTGTGTTTATCCAGAGAGATATGATGAGAATAATACATTAAAAATATCCATCTGGCCACTGTGAGTAGGAACAACATATTGGAGGGATGAAAACAGTAAGCTATTGTGATAGTGTAGACAAGCATTCAAGGGGATTGAATGAACTTTGGTGGAAAAAGCCTTAATCCTGTCAACTGACTGGATATGACCACTAAATGTGAAGGTATAGGCCAGACATAGTGGCTCATGTCTGTAATCCTGGCACTTTGGGAGGCCAAAACAGTAGAATACTTTGCGCCCAGGAGTTTGAGGTTACACTGAGCTATGATCAGGCCACTGCACTCCAGCCTGAGCGACAGAGTGAGACCCTATCTCAAAAAAAAAAAAAAAAAATTCTGAAGGTGTAAGTAAAGAGACCTGTAACATTTGAAACTTGGACAATTGAAATAATGTTGGAGCCTTTAACCAAAAATTATGTCAAAGTCAGTTAGACAAGTTGGTTTGGTGAGGAAAGATAAATTTTTGACAACTGAGTTTCAGAGCTGGAAAAATGGAAGTGTTCAGTTGCAAGACATTCATATAGGTTTGGAGCTTGGGAATGAGGGCAGGGTTGAGTTGAGGTTTGGGGGCACATCACCACAGAAACAATGACTGCAGTTGTGAAAGTGGACATATTCATAAAGGGAAAGGGTATAGAAGTTGTAATAAGCACAGAAAAGAATGTCGAGAATATTTATATTTATTTAAGGGACAGAAAGAGGAGGAAATCTAGTAATTAAGCACATAAAATGTCAGATTAATAGGACTAAATTCAAGACCATACAGTACAAATGTAGAAACAAGGAGGCATAAAATCTAACACTTTCGCCATGGCTTTACATGCTTCAATTTAATTAATACCCTGAATAATATTAGGTTCTTTCTGAGCAATACAGTCTTAGGCTTAATCTTACTATGTGTTGATTTCTTCATCTGTAAAATGGGAATAATAGCAATACCAAACTCATGAGACTTTCAAGAAAATTAAATGCATCAATGCAAATAAAATTCTTAGAATAGTGCCTGGCACCTAGTAAGCATCTGCTTTTTATCACTGTAATTTCACTTTATACATGATGAAACAGGCAAAGGATCAAAGCACTGGTAAGTGAAACCAAAGAGAGGGTCAATACGGAGGTGATTTTCAACAGTATCAAAAGCCAAAAAAGAATTAAGAAAATACGAGCAAGCTTGTCATTAGAAAGTGCATTTACTATTATCCAGAGAGCCACCATAGTGGTAAGAACAAAATCCAGAATTTACGTGGTTAGAGAGAGAAGCATTCTAGCTATATAAATGTAAATTTTCAGCAGGCTTTCAGGGAACTAACCATACATGCTGATGAAGCTCAATTTCCCTGTGTTCTAACAAAAGTGTGTATGAAATTTATATACCCATACCACAGTATTAGTTGTGTTATATTGCAATTAATAATTAATAATAAATATGAATGTACATCTCAAAATGCTATAAGAAAGAGACAATGTCTTTATATTCCTAGTACTTAGCACAGTACTGATGAATAAGAGACACTTAACAAATGTAAAAAAATAAAGTTTAGACACAGACAATGCATTAACAAATGCAAAGAATAAAGTTTAGACACAGACAATGCATTAGAACAAAAGCAAGGCTGTCACCATGGGAAAATCATTCAATTTGAAATAAATCAAATATATGTAATCTTCTCTTTGTTCTTAAAACTTTGTATTAAATTTATAGATCTACTTGTTTAAACCAGATTTTCTGCATTATTATTTGTGTGGGGAACTTTGTCAACAGAAATTCATAAAATCCCCTTTGGAAGAAATCTGCATAATATAGTAATAAGCAAACATTTTTTTACAAGATTATATAGTGGCATGTGTAATTCCATAGGATTGTATATGATTATGTTAATATACTGATGTATTTCTTAACAAAGGGTTATGTGCTGTTGAAATATCATGACAGAACTACAAAACATATCTCCTGTCAATCCAGACCAAGGTCCCAACTGCCACAGTCTGCCAGAGTACAGCTCACTGATTCTTTTTTAATTGGCTTGTAAGTCTTTGCTGTTTTTAGATGAAGGGTGATTTGGCTAATTAACAATCTTGTGGGTTCTTTTTTGTTTTCTAGCTAGAAATGAAAATGACTCTCTCCTAGTTAGTTTGAAAGAAGTTAGAGAAAACTCATGTCTGGAAATGGCATTATAAACTTTACCAAAATGAATTCAAAGAGTTGAAAAATGTTTTGGTGTAGATAGAGAGGGGAGATTCATTGGGTTTGTATGATACATGGAAATATAGCGAGAATATTTTTTGAGCACTCAGTATACTAAGTGCTTTGGTAGAAACTGGAAGGTATAAAAACATATGACGTAGAGCTTGTCCTCGAGGCATTTACAATCAACTTGTGCAAGACTAGATTAATAATTTAAAATTTTAGAGCAATTGAAACACATTCTCATAAACACTTATACCCTCATCATCAATTCCCTGCATTTCTCCAGTAATCTCCAGATTAGTCTCTGTCAGTTGAGCACAATTCTGCATACTATTTATAGAGAAGCATTCCTAAAATACACACCATGTGCTACTATTCTAGCTTAAAAACTTATAATTCCTGTCACCACAAGAAAATAAAATCTGCCTTCTCAGGATGTCATACAAAGCACTCCATGACTTAGCTGCTGGACACTTCACTATTCCCATTTTCTATCCCTGTATTTAATGCTCAGTAACACTTGGACATAAAACTTGAAGTTCCATAAGAAACTCCACTGTGTATCCTCCTAAATGACTTTGTTTATGCCATTTCCTCTATCTAGTATGCCCTTCCATTCATGTGGTGAACTTTTGATTCTACTTCGAAATGTTCAAATGTCATTTCCTTCCCAGTAGAAATAGGGGAATAGATTCAGAGTGCTTATTTTCTCAGAGTAATAATCAATGGTATTCTAGTAAAAGTTTAACATATTTTTAAAAAGCCTGACTTTGTAGCATTTATCAATTTCCTTGGTATAAATATGCCCAAATTGGCCAATTTCAAGCTCCTAAATTGGTATCACATAACAGGAAATTGGGAAGAGATGCCTCATTGGCTCTCCTAAACCAGTGTGAGCTGGCTCTAGCACACTTCTGGTTTGAATCCAAAAAAATTGCCTGCAATTTATAGATTACAGAACTCTCTAAATTAATTAACACTAACTTGTATACTAAAGTTGCAAAAAATGCTAAATAAAGGCCTAGAAAATTTATTTTTTTAAGATCTTGCTATAGAGTTTTATAATTTCCAACCTTTTTGTTCCATGTCATCTCTGCAAAATAAACCCCTTGGAATCAATACGAATATATTTGTCCCATTTTTCTCAAGCTTTTTCCTATCTTCCCTTCACATAATAGATATGATAAGTCACTTGGCTTAAAACTAAAGTCAGTGTTTCTTGGACCAATATTTTATAAGAGGATGTAAAACAATTCTACTGTAGAGCCTTTTTAAAACTCTTTATCTCCTTGTTTACACATTTTTAATTTCTAAATAATATTAAAAGAATTATAATGTAAAGAAAGATTTTAACCTTTGAATCTGTAAAATAGATTCAAGTTATTTGCCATGGAAAATAAGCTTGTCATATAAGTTACTGGCTATCAATGCTCATGTACCAACTTCACCTAAGTTTATAAATTATAATAGGAAGTTTTCAGGCTTTCTTTATTTTTTACTTATATCTAGATGAGGTAAAATCAGTTTTGGAAGGTACAGATCCATTTTAAAATTTTATACAGAACAGAAAGAAAAGTGTCTTTAAGCTATCAATTTATTTTGATAAGTTAATTTTATTTAATGAATAATTATTATAACTGAAAAACTATTGTAGAAAATAATGGATTAAGATCACCTACTCTTAAATCAAAACAAATATTTTAAGAAAATATCTTCAAGTTTTGAATGATTTATACTCAAAACCTCTATATAGTGAATAAGATATTTGAGTGGTTCATAGGTACATTTTACCAACAATTTCTATTTATAAACTCACCAATAAGTATGACAATAAAAATGAAATCTTTAACATCAGGTTTAAAAAGTTAAGTTGAAAAGATGTCACAAAGTACAGAACAAAAAGGGGAAAAGCAGAGTTAAAAGATAACATTAGAGAAACAATTCAAGATATCTAAAATCTGAGTAAAAGAAATACCAAAATGAATAGAAAAAATGGAGAGAAATCACATATAAATAAGCAGGGACTCAAGTCAACATCCTATTTTCCACTTAAGAAAAAGCAGAGTGAATTAACCCAAAGTGACAAATAGAAAGAAAATCTCAAAAACCAGTGCAAGAATCAATGAGATAAAATATAGAAAAACAACAGAGAAAGTCAATGAAACCAAACTTTGGAAAGATTAACAAAATTCATAAAACACTATCCAGGAGAATCAGCAAAAGGAAGAAGAAGAAGAAGAAAGGAAGAAAGACAAGTAAAGAAGAAAGAAGAAGGAGGAGCAGGAGGGGGAAGAAAGAAAGAAAGAAGAAGAAGAAGAAGAAAAAGAAGAAGAAGAAGAAGAAGAAGAAGAAGAAGAAGAAGAAGAAGAAGAAGAAGAAGAAGAAGAAGAAGAAGAAGAAGAAGAAGAAGAAGAAGAAGGAGGGGATGATGAAGGTGATGAAGAAGAAGAAGAAAAAGAAGGAAGAAGAAGAGGAGGAAGAAGAAGGAGAAGAAGAAATTACCAATATCATTAATGAGACAGGTGACAACTCTCACTATCTGTGAAATGAAATAGTACAGGATAACAAGAAAATATTATGGTAAATGTATGGCAATAAAGTTGAAAATTTAGATGAAATGAATATATTCCATCCAAAACAATATTACTAAAGTTCACTCAAGAAGAAATAGACAACATGAGTAGCCTTATATTTCTAAAGAAACTGGTTATATAGCTAAAAACCCTCTCACATAGAAAACTCTAAGCCCAGATGGCTTCACTTTGAATTCTACCGAATCCGTAAAGAAGATATGATATCGATTCTACATAAATCTTTCAGATAGTTGAAAAGGAGAGGCTACTTTCCAACTGATTCTAAGGAACCTTTATTACCCTGATACAAAACCAGTCAAATAAATTACAAGAAAACTACATGTAGTTATTCCTTATGGACATAGATACAAAAATTCTTAACAAAATCACATTAAATTATAAACAACTCTCTTTCTTCCTCTTTCTCTCACTGTCTCACACACACATGCACACACACACACACAAACACAACACTAAACATTTGAAAGGTTTCGAATTTAACATTTTAAAATAAGTCAGTGTAATTCACCATATTAACAAATCCAAAGATATAGCCGTATGATCATCTGGATAGATAAACAAAAAGGACCTAAAAGTTTCAACATCCATCAATAATGAAAATATATTAGTAATTCAGGAATAGAAGTAAGCTTCTTTAATCTGATAAAGAGTATCGATGAAAAGCTGAATCCTAATATTATATTTGAAGGTAAAACATCAAATGCTTTCTCTTCTAAGGTCAGACACAATGCAGAATGCCATTCTTGTCATTTCTATTCAACATGATACTGGAGTTTCCAACTATCAAATAAGGGAAGAAAAGGAAACACAAAATAAAGATTGGAAAGAAAGAAAGAAAACTGTCAGCATTTTCAGATAAGGTGATAATCTATGTAAAAAAATCCAACGGAATCTGCAAAAAAAAAAAATTTATTGGAACTAAAACCTGAACTTAGCAAGTCTGCAGAAGAGAAAATCAATTTTATTTCTATATACTAGCAGTGAGCAATTAGAGTTTGAAATTTAAAATATAACACCTTTTATAATAGCATCAAAATCTGGGGAATTGTAATAGAGAAGTCATACAAAATATATATAAGATACTGTATGTCCATTGAAAACTAAAAATCTTCCTGGGAGAAATTTACAAAAAATCAAGATAAATGGAGACATATATCTTATTCTTGGTTCAGAAGATTCAATATTTTGAATATGTCAATTCTTCCAATTTGATATATAGCTTCATTATAACCCCAATCAAAATTCCAATAGGATTTTTGTAGATATTGACAAACTGATTCTAAAATTTATGTGGAAATACAAAGGACCTGTAATACCAAACCCGCTTTGAAAAAGAAATGTATAGTTGGAGGACTATGCCACCCAATTTGAAATGCTATTTTAAAGCTACATTAATAAAGGCAGTGTAGCATTGACTTCAAAAAACACAAATATATATGTGGTAAAAAATAATCAGTCCATAAATAGACCCACACATATATGGAAATGATTTTTGACAAAGATGTAATGGCAAATCAGTGAGGAAAGAGTAGTCTTTTCAACAGAACAATTTAATATTGATACACACACACACACACACACACACACACAGAGCCTACCCAATATCTGAAAATTAACTCAAAATTGAGTCATAGACTTCAATGTAAAATATAAAAGTATGAAATTCCTAGATAATAATTTACAAAAAGCATTTGTGACCTTTGACTTATGATACCGAAGCATGATCCATAAAATTAAAAAGTTTATAAATTCAAAATTTAAAACATTTGCTTATGAAAAGACATTATTAAGAGAATAAAAAGATAAGCAAGACCGGGGAAAATATTTGCACATAATGTATATGATAAACACTCATATAAAGAATATATAATGGACTTCTAAAAAACTGGAGATTAAAAAATAATCCAATTAAAAACAGGTGCAAGATTTGAACAGACACTTCACCAAAGGAAACATAGGAATGACAAATAAACACATTAAAACATGTTTAAATCATTAGTCATCAGGATATTTAAACAAAAACCACAATAATATACCACTATAGTTCTTTTCGAATGGCTAAAAGTAGAGTGTTACTATATCAAGTGTTGACAAGTACATGAAGAAAAAACTTTCATTCACTGCTGCTGGAAGTGTAAAATGGTACACTTTAGAAAGACAATTTGGAAAGTTTTTAAATAGCTAACATACACCAAACGTATAATGCAGCCATTCTAGTCATAGGAATTTGCCCAAAAAAAAAATGGAAGCATATATCCATACAAAGATTTGTATATGCATATCTGTAGCAGTTTTTGTGTTATCTAAAAAATGGAAATAACCAAAATGTGCCTAAACAGGTAAATAGGTAAACTAAGTGTGGTATGTTCATACAATGAAATGGCATTAAGCAATAGGAAGGAAAGAATTATTGACACAAGCAAAGATGTGGATAAATCCCAAAGTAACTATGACGAGTTTAAAAAGCCAGACCAAAAAGAGTACATACCGAATGATTCCACGTATATAAAATTCTAGAAAATACAAAATAATATATAGTGATATTAAGCATATCAGTGGCCTCCTAGGGATGAATGTATGGATATTAGAATTCAGGAAGGATGGAAGATAGGGATTATAAAAAGACACAAGAAAACTTTTGGGAATGATGGATATACTCATTGTCTTGATTGTGGTGATGGTTTCTTGGTGTATGCATATATCAAACCTTAACAAATTGTACATTTTAAATATATGCTGATTGTCATATATCCAATATCCAAAAATTAACTCAAAATGAATCATAGACCTAAATGTAAAATATAAAATTATGAAACTCCTAGATGATAATTTACAAAAAGCCTTGTGACCTTTGTGATTGTCAGATGTCAATACTTCAATAAAGCTGTTAAAAATAAATATGGATCTTAGTGAGCAACAGTTGAAATTGCCTGAACGGAATGATTTATATGGATAGACAGGTTTAAAAAGATCAGAAATAGACAACAAATGGAGCTCTGATTGTGAAACATTGTCACTGGTCATGGAAGAACTAGTCAACTGTCCCTTCTTTCCTACTGAGTTGAGAAAATGATAAAAAGTATGGATTCCACAGATGACAGTCACTGAGAATAACATACTTTGTGGGACAAAGGGGAGGCATGGTAGATATTTTTGTGAGGAAAAACTACACTTATGGGTTTTTCATGAAGGAAACTTTCCAAAAAGGTAGTGGTGGTCTTATAAGCCAATGCAGTGAGCTTCCAGGGAAAGAGAAGGAGTTTACAACTATAAAGACCTGAATTTGAATCTTGTGTGAACTAATCAAGTTACCTAAACTCTCAAACCTTAAGTACTTTATCTAAACAATTATGATAGTAATAATTATCTCATGTGGCTGTTGTGAAAATTAAATAACTTGTCAGTTTTTTCCTTAGTGAGAGTAGAAAAAAAGATAGCCCTGATGAGTAACAGCTGTAAAATATATTCAAAGTGCTGTCAGAGCCCCAAACAATTACAGAGTCCACCTGTACTGAATCTGAAGATACATTAAGGGCTCATTTCCTCCTACAAAGTGTGGTATCTTGTGTTGATAATGTGTATACCCTGAGTACCCTGTGTGCACTACGTTACAGTCCCATGTCAGCCCCACCACAGGTCACATGACCATCTCCATTTTATTTTAATGTACACTACAATTTATCACTGGGCGAAGAATCTGCCAGCCATCACCACTTTCCTTTCTTTGGATCCTGTCTTTGTCTTTGACTGATGTTATGACTCAAACTAAATGGACCTCCTTTCCCTTTCTCTAATGCTATCATCAGGTAAGTGTATGATCACTGCTTGTAGTTACCTACTATTGTACTTCTCCCACCAGAATGAACTCAGATTAAATTTACAATGTGCCCTTGGAAACTGTGGTTTAGGCACACAGTCCACAATTGGATTAACAATTCTTGTGCCAACCCATGCTTTCTTTGTACACATCTTCTTTCTCACTAACGGGCTTCAACATTATAACATTCATAGCAGTCGAGCTTAACCTGTGGGTCTAAGAGAAGTTTAGCACGAGGAAGCTTCAGTAGTCTTTCTAGTATTATGCTCTAGTTTAGAGTCATTTATCAGGTCAAGACCTCTGTGGAACAGAGATGCTCTTCACCTCTGGTTCCAAGTACTAAACCTGCTGTCACATAGTCTATTTCTTGGAGGTCTCTTTCATCGCTGGCTCAAATATAGGACATAATCTTCCCTCTTCTTTCCTTCCTTTACTCTTTTAGGCCCTTCCCTTTTCAGGTCTTAATTCTAATTAATGAAGGAAAACAGGTTTGGGAAATTTAACAGACATGGGAAAATGACAAAGTTACATAGTCCCAAGCACCTGACTCCTATCCAAAAGGGTGACTTAGAAACCCCACTAGATTCTGCCTGGCTTTTAATCCTGAAACTGAAATTTATCAAACCTTGTCTCCTTGTCCACTTATTCTTCAGGATGGGTTGATAAAATTTTCCTAAAGTTCTTTCCTTCTGCCACAAGGATACCACAGAACACAAGAGAAGGTTCCCTTTGACCTCAAGTGGTTGGTTTGTATCTCTGAAGACTTCCAAATAAGCTGCCTGACAATTTCATTGGTTCATATCTATCTGAAAATGATCTATTTGGAGCACATCCTGACAAATTAGAAGGACATAAATGTTGTGCATAGTACTTATTACAGTCATGAGTTTACTTTCTCTACATCATTATTTAATTAAATATATAACGTACACTTTTTTTGAGAATAGGAATTTTGTCTACTTTGTTCATCTGTGTATCACAGCATTAGCAGAGTTATTGACTTATAATTTTTAAGAAATAGTTGTGAATGAATGACAAATAAATGAAAAAAGATTCATGGTCTGTTTGATTATAGATGAACCCAGAAGTGGTTAGATAGTTAAGTTTTGTGTGAAATAACATTGAGAACTGAATGTAGAAAGTATTGTTTGAACTGAGAAACAGAATGACAAATAAATAACAGAAGATACAAAAAAGTTGACATCTCAAGAAGGAATAGAAGAGGAACAGAAAAAGTGGAGGAAGAAGGGAAAGAGAAAGAAAATGTATATATAATCTTTACCATATCATGGGGGTTTTTGGTTCAATGATATGAAATAATTTTTATTTTACTTATTTTTAACAGTAAATCACAACTCATTCCAAGTTTTACTCAATGATTATTAAAGAATCTATTCCCAGTAATAATATACTAGACAAAATGAGACAAAGTCCTCCTGTATTCCCTTATTTTGCTCCATTTTAGTCCAAACAGGTTAAGCTGAGATAAAGAATAGAGAAGGAAAAATATATATATACACATATATATTTTATATTGCAAGAGTGAAATCTTGGTAGAAAGTATTTTGTAAAACTAGTCATCAGGAAATGTGGGTTTAACTTCAACTATTGACATTAATTAGTTTAGCAGCCTTGGGAAAAACAATCTCCATTGCACTCAGATTCTGCAACCATGAAATCATGGAGGATCACAAGGTAAACGCTGCCTTGCTCTTAAAAATCCACTCTAACAAGAGTGAAATATCAGGGCTGAAAACGTCCCAGGCTCTATGAATTCAGTCCAGGTTGTTTCTGGCTAATTCATTAGTACTGCATTATAAACTCCTGATAATGCAGTTTATTTTTTTGTGGTTTATTGCACTGGCTCATTTTCAATTTGTAATTTTTATTTTCCTCTATAATCATCCCTTGAAACAATTCTTAATTTAATGGAAAGATGACTGGCCTATGCCTTAGAAAAATAAGGTTTCTAATCCTCTACCAAAAAAAAAAGTTATCTAACTTCAGGAAAACCACTTCATTATTTGGAACTCAATGTCCTCCTTCATTCATATTCATTCCTTCCACAAACATTTATTGAGTACCTACCACATACTCGATACTGTTTCTTCATCAGCAAAATCATATTTGACTATACAGTCCTGTATATCCTAAGGTACTTTCCAGTTCATGAATAAAATGTCTTTGCATTCTGTTTTTTTTTATTTTAGTATATTATGGGGGTACAGATGTTTAGGCTACATATGTTGCCCTTGCCCCCCACTCCCTAAGTCCGAGTTTCAAATATATTCATCCTGCATTCTGTTTTTGATTATATTTCATTTCCCTAAGCTATGAACTTAAGGTTCTCCCTTAAGAAGCCATCAGGGTGATTGCCGATCATTTCTCCAAGTACATCCTATTCCTTCCCTAATATTCAGAGGGTTTGTTTCAACTTCCTTCTCTTTCACTGTTTAGTTTTGCTTCTAAATTCTCATTCAAATCCCTGTCTGACCAAGTTCATCTTATCATTCACTGTAAGATCAAAAGGAAATGACACATTCAAAAATAATTTGAAAGCATAAAAAGTAGATAAAAATGAGTGATTGTTATTTCATTCAAATTAAAGTGGTAAAAGGAAAGGCCTGTCACTCAGTGATCTGCATCCCACACTCTGTATGCTCTGGCTAGACCAGAACTCTACATCCCATGCTCTCCTAGTTGTTTACTCATCTGATTTTATCAGTCCTCAGCGTTTCATCTTGTATCTTTAGTTTTTGTCTCCATGATGGCTCCTTCTAGTGGTGCTAAAAATATTCAAGAGTCTCTCCCACTTAAATAGTGGCTTTTGTTAAACATACTTATTCCCCTAGATGCAGTCTAATTTCTAACCTTTCCATTGTAGCCATTTTCTTGAAGGAATAGTATATTGTCATTCATTCCCTCTGAAACCAGCAGTGTTTAGGTTTCTGTCTCCACCATACCTAAAAATCTACCTTCTCTGACTTTAAGAATCTACCTTAACTGTTAAATCCAATAAGCAATATTCTCCATTTATCTTGCTCAAATTCTCAGAAACAATTGCCATTTTCGGTAACTACATCTATTGCAACTTCTCCTTTATTGGCTGTAGAAGCAGCATCTTTTCCTGATTTTCCTTCTACTCTCTTTGATTTCTGTATCTTTTTCTTAATAAGGTTCCATTTTCTCTGCTCATGCCTTGAATAATCAGTTCCATAATTGCTCCTTTTGCCTTTTTTTCTCAATCCTAACACCCTTCTTGTGCACTGCATTTACATCCACAGTAATGACTCATATTTTTAGATATATAGTCCCCAGCATCCTCCTGACCTTCACACCCACCTATCTATAGGACATATCCACTTGGATTTCCCTTGGTCTCTTCAAAATAAACCTATTATCCCCTACTTCAAATGTTAGTACCACATGAGATCTCCTCTCAATCCTTATCAATTCTCTTTTACAGTTTCTGTGTACCACTCATACAAATGTGGGCTTTCAATGGCCTGCACTTGTAGGACTTCTTATAGGTAGGCCTGGCAGATCTTTGAACCACCCTGCTCACAGGTGAAAAGAGTCAGACCTACCTGGAAGATTACCATTCCCATCACCTGCACAGATTTTTGCTGATGACTGTGAGCATAGGTATATAAAAATCTAGCTGCCTTACCCTGAGTTAGGATATTACATGGCTGGATATTTCCAGACAGCCCTTCGTATAACTGAAAAGGTTAAATTCCTTCCCATGTTTTTTGTGAAACACCATAGCTTTATCAAATACTATCATCTACTTGAGTTCCCAAGTCACATAGGAAGAGGATATATTTTGGGTAGAAGAATAGATTTGGCTAAAATAATAAGGTAGAGATTTTGACCTGTCAGAGAGAAAAAGACACTGTATGTTTAGGGTGAAAGAGAAGGAGGAGGTGGTCACTGTTCAGGAGTGGAGGTTATATAGACCAGAAAGATAATTTTTCTCAACCTTCCAAATTTGACTCGGACCATAGTATATAGGCTAGTAAGTCACTGAAAACCACTTCCAGTGCCCAAATATCAGCACTAATTTGGTATCCATCAAAGATACCCCAAGGAATCACAATCCTTTTCTCATTAAGGATCTTGTCTAAATAATTTGCTTTTCAGATTGATATTTTTCTATTTCATCTCTATCTTCCCGTACTACAAGAAAAATGGGAAAAAAAGGAAATAAAATAGCTGGAACAGAATACATATAAAAATTTATTCATCTGCATCTCATACTCATTTAACAAATTAAGTGAACACTTACTTCAGTTGCCAGTCATGGTGCTAGATGTGGCAGATACAGTGATTAGCAAAAGAGACAAGGTCCCTGCCTTTGTGATACTTACGCTACTGTGTAAGCAACTAAGTAACAGGGTTCTCCTTTTAGTCATCTCCAAATCTTCAATGCCTCAAGTATCTCAGACAACACTACATAAATTTGTTAAATTAATGAATAAGTACATTCTGATAGTTCTTTATCAGGATGATACAGTAATATATACTGTGCTTCATCTATTATTTTAGAATTCATTTCCTAAGAATTTTTAAAGGCATTACACATTCCATAATTGCATTCCCACTATCCCATCTCATGTATCTAACACGAACAAAGAGAAAAGAATCATTACTGTGACAGGAATCAACATTATCGATCAACTGCTTTGCATACTTAGATGTATAATACATACTTCCTTTTTAATTATTTCAGTGCTTATTTAGAAACAACTGTTTCAGTCATAGTAAGTATCACTGACCTTGATATAATCTTCCCTTCAAATATGTTACACCTGATACATCAATTACCCAAAGCTACTAAACCCTCAAAGCAATTGAAAGGTAAACAAAAAAAATCCATTGAATCATATGACCCAATGGATCCTCATATAAAAAAATACAAATATGCTTTTCTTTGGCTGCTAAAGATTGCAATTTATCTAAAAGTCTCAGCCCAGAGTGAATATTCACATTACTGTAATGTAAGCACATTACCAGTAGCTCCCAACATTCACTAGACTAGGGTTATGTTTATGCTGTGCGAGTATGGTAGATAATTTCTGTCTTGCTAGTTTGATCAGTTGGATAACCAGATTAACTAGACCAACTAATATTAACTTTATCTATATGACCAAATTAAACAGACTGAAACTAGTCCACTTAGTTATTTCAGTTGCCTTAGCACATAGGTACAAAAAAATATTATAGCTCAACCCTAACAAAATAAATAGGACCTTTGGAAAACATAGGCATGCTATTCATGTGTCTATTGACTACTAATAGTAACCTTGGAAAAGGGAGAATTGAATCCATTATCCATATAATTCAGGTCACAGAATACTCGTTTTCATCATCTGATGGAATTTTGGACTGAATTATATAGATAAGTGTCTCAGTTTTCTATATCCTTTGAAAGTGAATGTTTATGCTGCCACCATTCTGAGATGATTCAGGAAATAAGAGAGCCAAGCTCATCAAATTTGTGGATGGAAGGAAACATAAGATTCTTCAATTATTTCTGTGTATGAACATTTAGAGACAGATTTTTTCCCCCTGAATCCCAATATTTTCTACAAATACACTTAACTAGAGTGAAAGCAAAGCATATAATTTTACCAGTTAAGGCTAACAGGCACTTCAGACTTGACCTTACAGTCTATAATGAAAATAATATTGCCTTTCTTAAGGTTTTTAAAATTAAAGAAAAACATGGGTTTCTCTTTTAATGTAAATTAAGCTAAAGTTACAATTCTCCATCTATGTTTCTAAAAGAAAATTGAGTGCTTGTGCAAGAAGCAAACATAGATGCCTATATATTTTCTTAATACTGAGGAAAATCACTTTTTAAGATTGATAATGTAAATAAATTTAAGTGCTGAAACATGTATTTTAATGATGAACTTGGCTCTCTTATTTCCTGAATCATTTTTGAATGATTGAGGAACAAAAATTTTCACATCCGCTCATTCCCATATTTAGAGCCAATTCTGAGAATTTATTGTAATGACGATTAGATTAAAATGAAGATTATTTCAAGAAAAGAAAATAAAGGGACTGAAAACATTTTAAGTGTCCAGGAGTTATTGTTGTATAAAAATCCATATGACATTATCAAGTTTGGGAAGTTTTTTCCTTATTGTATTCATATTCCTGTATAGAATAGCCACAATAAATGATATCTGTTCAATCATTCTAAACTCACTAATATTTATAAATATTCCTACTTGTATTGATTTATTGTATTAACTAGACTCATCACTGATTCACATTCTAAACATGACCAACAGGGAAGATTATTAAGAAAAAATTTGTACTGAAGATATTAACTTTGGGATTAAGTGCTATTTTGAAGACAATACTATTTAAATCCAGCATTGAAAAATAGAAAATACTAGGGATAAATCTTAGAAAATATGTAAAAAAATTATAAGTTTAGGTGAAAATGGCAAAATATTCCTGAGACCTGGACTTACTTCAGAGTCATTTAATGTATTAGCCTCACTTAAAGCCTGTAGCTTTCTTTGTCACCCAGTAAATTGGTCAAAACATTTCCAAGTATGACATTATGCTGCCTCCAGAGCCCAAAATGACCTTCTAGTCATTATACTTCCTTCTTAGTAGTGGGATGTGTGAGATGCAGTTGCTTGTACTTTACATTTGCTTCAAATCACTGGACCCCTAAAAAATTCACTGATGTGTCAGGTCCATGAATTTTCATAGGCTTAATCTCACACCCACTGAAGTACATATGCTCCAATATTCTTGTCACTTCTTTTAATCTGGCTCCAACATGATATTCTGAGAAATGTCCGGACAGTCCAGGTTTTTTCAGACTATATTATGACAAGAAAAAGAGTTAGCATAGTCCTCAAACAAGACCATAAATGTATTACTGCTGCCTATCTCACAAGAATACGGATTATTTTCTGGACTAGGGATGGGAAGAAATGCATTCTCCAAATCCATGAGGCAAGACCTCTGACAGATACAAACAACATGCAGATTTTTCCCTGAATGAAAATGTCACATCTATTGTCAGATTATCAAATTTTCCAAAATGTTAAGAATCACTTCTCTAAGGAAGTTTTCCTTATATTGCTCATAATCATCATGTTATTAAAGCCTCAAAATCTATTTTCATATTCTAAAATGCTTCTATGATGGCTAATTTTATGTGTCAACTTGACTGGGCTAGGAGATGCCCAAATAGCTGGTGAAACATTATTTCTGGATGTGTCTGTGAGGGTGTTTTTGGAAAAGATCAGCATTTGAATCAGTAGACTAAGTGAAGAGGATTTCTCTTCACAAATGTGGGTGGTCCAATTCATCGAGGGCCCAAATAGAATGAAAAGGCGGAGAAACGGTGAATTTGCTCTCTCTGCTTGAGCTGAGACCATCCATCTCTTTTTCTGTCCTGGACATCAGTGTTCTTGAACTCAGACCAGGTCTTACACCACCACCACCTCCTATTCTCAGGTCTTCAGACTCCCATGGAATTACCCTATCAGCTTTCCTGTTTCTTCAACTCAAAGACGGCAGAAAGTGAGACTTCTTGGATTCCATAATTGCATAAACCAATTCCTATTAATCAATCTCCTATTGGTCTGTTTTTCTGGAAATCCTGACTAATATAAAATCATAAGCCAAAAACCTTTAAACATGATAATACACACACATTTAACATTCTCTCCATTTTTTCATAGTGGTTTTCTATTTGTCTGGCTTCTGTTAATTATCAGTCTTTATTAGCTAATTGATCTTCCCATAAATCATCATTAAATGTTAGTGTCATATGCTCTGATGTATCACAGTAAACTCCTCCAAGCCCAAACCTACAACATCCAGTAACTTTCTGATACATAAATTTACATTTACCCAGCACTGTCATTTCCAATGAGTTCCAGAAATAGATAACTAACTGCTAACTGCATTTCTACTTAAATGTTCCACAGTACATTTAATTGAACAGTTCCCCAATTGAACTTCTTATCTTATCATTGCTTTCCCTCCCCACCCCAATCTTTCCACATCTGGAATTCCTAGTCACAGTACATAGCAGTATTGTGCAAAAGTCATCAAAGTCAGAGCCTAAAAATCATCCTAGATGCCTATTTGTCACTGTCTTCCTAAATCCAAATCAGTGTACATCCTGAGCATTCCATCTTTCTATTAAAATATGTGTTAATTACCCATCTCAACATTTCACTAACAATGCCTTAGCTTCGATGTTCACGAGTGTCATCACTTCTCAGTTTTTTGGCTAAAAGATCAAGTGTAACATTCACGAGACCACCATGAATCATAAAATGTTCTAACTTTCCTCCAGTATGCCCTCTCCTCCAATCTATCCTCCAAACCGCTCCTGCAAGGATATTTCCAAATGCAAATATATCACTCTCCTTCATAAATTCTCATATATTTTAGTATAAAATTCAAACACTGGCCTGATAGAATAGCCCTTCATGATCATATCAGCATTTTTCATGCTGCTCCCCCATATTTATTGTTGGCCCCAGTATACCTAAAACCTGTGTGGTTGTTTAAATGAGGTTTGCAGATTTATGTGTTGGCAACCTTACATAACTTTTTATATCTTTCTGAAACCGTCTCTGTCCTTTTCTTCACAGAGCTGACTCTATTTGTCCTCACTCAGTTCAAAGCCACATCTTGTGCGAAGTCTTTCGAAACATACCAATGGGATTTATCTTTCCCTTTTTAGAAACACTCAATACTCACCTCTATAGTATTTAACATACTGTATTGCTATATTTCTAATATTAAGTTGTCATATATTAATCAAAAATTAAATATTTTTTACTCTCTTTTCCTTTCAAAAGAACACCTTTTCTTATTTATAAATTGTAACATAAAAATAAAAGGTAATAAAAATAATGGGAGAATCAGGTTATAAGGATAAAAAATGATGGAGCATGGGGTGCAGCTTCACATTGGGAAGCTTCTCAGATAACATGAAATTGACAAAGAGACCTAAAGGGTATCAGTGAGCAAGCCAGTTGTATGGCCATCTGGTTAAAAGTAATGCAAGAAGAATGAACAACAATGTGGAACCTGAGAAAAAGTTTGATATATTTAAACAAATGCTAGAAGGCCATTGTGGCTGGAGTGAAATGGTCAAAAAGGAGAATGGTCAAATATGAGGTCAGATTGGTGATTGGGGCTCAAATTATGTAGGACCTTGTAGGTCATACTTAGGAAATAGGTTTTTAATTTGAATGAAATGAGAAGACTTTAACATGGTATGATTTAAGCTAAAAACATTATTTTGCTTGGTATATAGAGAAAAGACTGTAAGAAGGGCAAGTGCAAGGATAGAAATAGGAGGAGAGCAGTTAGGAGACAATCACAGTAATCCACGTGAGAAATGATGGTGGCAGTGGAAGAACTGAGAAACGGTTTAGATAAACTTACAGTTTAGAAGCATTATGCAGAAGGAAAAGAAGAACGTTAAAGATGAATCCAAAGTTTTCATCTGAGCAACTTGAAAATGGGAATTTCAAATTACACAAATGGGGGAATTCTAGGGAAGAACACATTTGGAGGAATGGAAATCCAGCAGTTTTGTTTTTATACATGCTAGTTTGATGTGCCTATTAGATATCTACAATGTTGAGTGGTTGAGTTCACTGGAAAGGACTAACTTGAAGATATAGCTATTGTGCCAGACATTGCTAATGCCCAATCACATTTTTTTCATTTGCATTTGTCCAACTTCCAACTGTTAGTACCTGTGACTCAATTTAAGGGCTTTGTTTGGCCATTGGATTGCCTGTAAGCATGGTGGATGGGAGATGCCAGAGAATTTAAGAGGAAATGGTTAAAGATGTCAAATGCCTTTGCTCTGGCAAAACAGTAATGTCTATAAACAAAACATGGAATTTGGCAGCAGAAATAGGTGGGGACAGATGCCTAAATGGAGTGTTTTCTTAGAGAGCTGAAGGGGAGAGATTTAAATTTTCTTTCTGTTATTCTCTCTGGGCAGCTTTTTCAAATGGAGAAGAATTATATGATCTAGTTAGACTCTTTTAAAAAATCACTCAGGTTATTGTGTGAAGATTGGATTATATGAGTGTAAGGGTAGAAGCAAGAGGATCAAAGAGAACTATTGTTTTATTCCTCATAAAATGTGATTGTGGCTTGGACAAAAGTGAAAAACTAAAGCTAATTGAAATAGCAGGAGGATTTGGCACATGTTTTCGAGGTAGAGTCAACAGGATCTATTGATTGGTTTGATATGGAAAACAAGCTAAACACAAAAATTGAAGTTAATTTTAGATTCTTCGCTTGAGCTAATGGATAGATTAAGAGGTCATTTTATGGTATATAAAAGAATAGAGGCAGTAGATTAGGGAAGGGGAAGTAGACATCGAGAATTTTGGCTATGGTTATTCTCAGATGCCTATAAGGTATTGGAGTGAAAATGTCCAGTAGGGAGTCGGACATGAGTCTGGTATCCACGGAAAGATTATAAATGGAAATAAAGATTTGGGAGTCATAAGTACATAGAAGAATATTGAGAGATATGGAAATAAATTTGTTGATCCAATGAGAGACTGTCAAACCTTGAGAGATTACTTATATCTCAAGATTTTCATAAAATATATATGAAAAAGAGAAGATATGACAAAATAAAGGTTAAACAGACAAGAGAAATCAAAGCCTGAGAAAAAGAGATAGATTACAAAAGCCAAGACAAGAAGAATTTCTTTCAAGGAGTCAAATGCTGATAAGGGAGGAGGGGTCAGATAAACAAATGACACAGGATTTTACAGCATGGATGTTACTAATGACCTTGACAAGAGCAGTCTCAGTGGTGTGATGGGGTAGAAACCAAAGTTGAGTGGGCTGAGGAGAGAACATGAAAAGACTAAGTAGATATAGCGACTACAGAAATTCTTTTTTTTTTTTTTTCCTGAAGAAGTGGTAGTTGGAGAGATGCTAGACATCAAAGGAGGTTTGTTTACTTAAGAAAGGAAATGCTAGAGCATGTAAGTATGCTGGTGGAAACTGTCTTGAAAAAAAAGCCAAACAAAACAATGAATGCATGGAAAATGTATTAGTTACAAAGAATGCAATGCCACCCTTCATCATCCAAAGATTTGTAGTCCAGGGATACTCTCTTAAAATCCAGATAATTATGGAAATTGAATATATATAATCCAATATAAACTTAATACAAATGATATTTTTCAGATTATTTAACTCTTATTTTACTTCTCAGAATATAGGTCTTGTAGGGCATAAGTCTCAACTGGAAGGAAGAAAAGACTTAATGAAGGCAGTAAAAGACAGGAGAGGAACACAGAAGGAGAAGGGGGAATTTAAAAACATGTTCATGGTTTTCCTTCTTCACAATGTTGTCTGCTTGCCCTTGTGCCATTATTTTGCATTTTGGCGGCCACAGTCTTCTCAGAAATCCAGAAATTTGAAGTCCTCGGTTTGAATTCAAGTATTGGGACATAATCTCCCTGAGATGATGTTTCTATATTGGAAGAAAGAAAGAATTTTCTCTCTTGTAAACCTACTTCCCACATAATGCCCACATAGTATTTTGTGATGACTAGATAAAATAAGGCATTATGGACAGTTAAAAAAATCAAACAGAGTCTTGGTTCTACTAGTTTTGGTACCTCTAAATACCGTACCAATACATGATTGCTTCCACCTTACCAAATGAAGAATTACTCCACTTCATTTTTTAATTTTCATGATTATTTTAAATCCTTATTGCTCTTTATCAAATTATAATCGATTCAAATTAATAACTTAGTTTGAACTCAAAGATGAGAATTTTGGTTATACACCATATCTCAGAAATATGATTCCTGGGAACATTATTAGAAGTATTAAACAAACATTAAAAAGAGTCAGGTACTCCTTTTGTTTCTTGATATACTTCCCAGTATCAGAATGAACACTGAACCATACAAACAGAAAAAAATCTCTGTGTGACAGCATGCTAGTTCATTGCCACTTTCTAAATGCCTTTCCCATTGATATCTTCTTTGGAATTCTAGACTGCCAACTCAGTACTCCAAGCACCAAAGGCCCTACAATGGCTGCTACATCAGGTAGTATGCCATAAATATTAACCCAAGCTGTAGCAAAATTGCTGTAAATGAAGATTAAAGGAAACTACTTTGCAGTTGCCTGAGCTGAGGAATTCATATACCTTCTAATGTCATAAATCAACTTACACTGTACGCTCACTGACTATTTAATTAACAGCTTCATGTTCTGCCAGTTGAGAAAGGGTTACTGAGGACAAGATATAAGAGGTGCAAAATTTCTACCAACCTTCATATAACTTTTAGAATCAAAATATTGTCATGTTAGTGAAAACAGTTACCGACACAGCATCACACACTTTTCAGGAGCTAAGAAAAAATAGTAATTTTTCTCTCTGCATATATTTCCTATCTCCCCTCTATAGTCTACTACCTGAATTTTTATGTTCAGTAATTTAATAGAGCTAGGATCTCTGGTAAGAAATGAGCTCTATTAATATGGTGTCCCTGATTTTTATAATTCTATATAAAATACATTCAAAATTTAAACCCAACAATAGAATTCTCAGTTCAGAAAATGGATTTTAGCAAGAATAATTTAAATGGCAGTTAAAAAATCATCTAGTACATTTTAATACAACTAATATAATCTTTCACTAAAGTTTTCCTGATTATTTTTCTGAACAATGAGGAAAAAGTTCTTTGCTATATATCTAGAAAACACTGATATAGTGTGTGTGTATATATATATATATTAACACCCATACTGTAGCAGATATACATATATATACATATATTCATGCACATACATATATGGATTAGAAATTATTGATAAAGTTGCAATATTTAAATATATAAATAAGGTATTTGGGATCATAGAT